>CAJVQC010001348.1:0-10352 GCA_910592285.1 Racocetra persica
AATAAGGGCCCGGAAAGTGAAAATAATTACAAATACGGGCCCAAATTAAAAATAATTACGTACATATAAAGGCCTAATTTTTAAAAAATATTACATATAAGGGCCCAAATCTATTGATGGCTGAAAAAACATAATCACAGGGTTATTGCGCCATAAAGTACTGACTATTTGGCTTATAACGATTGCAAAATCGCAATAATAGGATTATCGGTTGTTTTATTATAGGTATTTAGAGTTATCTATATATCGATTATTAGATAAAAGGATAAATGAAGCTCTGATTATAATCATTTTCGTTTAAATATTGGTAATAAAAATAGCGTTGAACTAGCACAATTATTTATAAGGCGAGGAAGTTTCAACAGCTAGAGCTGAACGAACATCTTCCATATTAGTAAATGTTATGCCAATTTGCAATGCTTTACTTGACATCATAGTGGTTTGTTATAATAATAAACAAATTATACAAAGAAAAATGAACTTTATTAAATTTAAAAAAATTTCTCATTTATAATTAAATTACTAATTAACAATTGATCGTTACATTTTTTTTATGCGCTTAATAACTACATTTATGATGCTTACGTTTCTTATGCTAATAACGATCAAAATAACGTCGCAGTTATTCTGGGCCCTTATATGTAATATTTTTTAAAAATTAGGCCCTTAGATGTAATTATTTTTAATTTGGGCCCGTATTTGTAATTACTTTCACTTTCCGGGCCCTTATTTGTAAATTCCCCTAAAAAAAAATCACTAGGCGTAACGCTTTGCCCAAATTTGCATAATATTTAAGTAACCAGATTATTGTGGTGAATTAAATAATATTGATCACAATTTATATTCAATCCGTCACAATACTCATAGCAAATAACCACTATAATACCCATATCTGCCTTCATAGGGTTTTTACTTATTTGATTGACTAATTGATGTAAATTTGATTGGCTAATTGATGTAAATTTAAGTGACTACGTATCAACAAGTAAAATTGAATAGAATTGAATAAAAAGATCAATATATCGATACAAATAAATTCCTTTATATGTAGCTAATTGATTGGGGTGTATCCTATCGGTCCATTTATAAACATAGTGCAGTGCAGATCATATAGAAATTCTAATAATAAATTTTTTTTTTTATAAAAACATAAATTTCAAACTGCAATAACTCTTTAACCCCACATAAATAAAATTACATTTGTCAAGTTCATTTTAACATGCTCTTTAAAGTTATAACGCCTTTTTTTATTTTATTGTCTGGAGTGTAGCGGAAAACTCTCGATTTCTATGCAAAGTTTTCTTTTTTGATGCATTTTTAATAAAAACATCAAAATCATAACATTGAAATTTGTCTGTCACCGTTGGATGTTGTGCAACACGACAAATAGTTTCAGTTTTTTAAGGTAAAAAATATCGAATAATTTGTAAGAAAATAAAAAAAGGCGTTATTTTAAAGATTATGTTAAAACAAACTCGACAAGTATAATTTTATTTGTGCGGATTCGCTGGTTCAAGAGTTATTGCGGTTTGAATTTATTATATATTTTACTATCACTATCGTTGACTTATAAAAAAAATTATTATTAGAATTTACTATATGATCTACACTGTACTAATTGATATAGATTAAGACTTGACTATCAATAAATAAAATTATATAAAAAGATCAATATACTGATACAAATAAATTTTTTCGTACATATTACGAAGCTTTTATTGTCTTGAATAATAATTCTATAGCCTTTATTAGAGACGCGTAACAATCCTTAATCCATATAATGAATAAAATACACTGTTCATACATATTTATCAATCAAGTCATATTTACGCTATTTACTAGTATTTTAACTTTAATTGTCCGAAGCGTAGCGAGGACTCTATTGTTTGAGTAAACTTAAATGCACGTTCATGCAATGTTAGTCAGATACAACCAATAAAAATCGAGATTTGACGGGACCCGTGATGATCTACAGTCAGTGCAACTATGCATATTCGCTTCCTAGTATTAATTTATATGATAAAGCTCTTAACTACTTATAACGCCTTAATCTTCTTTTAAAAGTGATCATTTTTGGAATTCTCGAAGCTAGAATTATTTTTACAGAGATTTTTTATTAGCGAAACGTTACGTTATCAAAAAGCAATTTAAAGCATATAATTAAGTTACCTCTTTAAAACGTAAGAATGTTGCCGACTATAACAAAGGTGAGATAATAATTCGTTAATAAAAAAATTTTTTTTAAATAAACAGTTGAGTTAGTATTTGAGATACTTGGTTTCAGAGATTATTTCTCCTACTCGTCCCAATCACCACGTAGAGGTGTATCTCACGATTGGGAAGGTATTCTTGTGTAATTCTCGGCACCAGGGCCTAGGATGTGTGCCGATATTATCACATTCATACCCCAACCAGTCTCAACCTGCATCTCCCCTACAGGAGTAGGTTGTTCTTCTACGTAAAAATAGGAATCGGTCCCTAAAATGTTCGAAATAGTTATTAAAGATCAGTTCTTCAAAAAAACTTTTGGAAAATTTTAAGAGTTGATTCTATTCCTACGTGAAGCTTTTCTTAGTTTGCTAACAAATTCCTCTATCTTCAAGTTTTTCGACCGCTTAACTTAAGGAAAACGTAACCAGCTCTTTTTCCAGAACCAGTAGGCCTTAAACAGGGGAGATGAAAAATCTCGAATGTCAAAGGAAGAGAAGCAAGCTAAGTGAGCAAAAAAAAAATATGCTAGCATACCCAATTTAAATTGTTTTGATTATCACTAACAATCATATGATTTGCTATGTAGATCCAATATCAAAACGGAATTGTCTATGTTGATTACTAATTCTGTAATTATCAAAAAATTACTTTGCGCACGTTCTCCAAGTGGCCAATTTCCTTTTCGGGTTTGTATCACATACAAAATTTTTATTATTGTATTGTTAGAATTTATATGTATTTGAATATTATATACTGTAAAATAGAAATTTTGCACAATTATTGACAGACGTTTAATCGAGCAATTTTCTTTCTTTGAGCGATCATCTTTCTACCTACATTTTAATCTTTATAAGACTCCGAACAATTTGTTTTCAACAATTTCTTATTAGAATCTTTTTACCATGATTAAAGGCGTGTCATACCTTCAACTTCATATAATTCTGTGATCATTATGAAGTAATAAAATCAAACAATATAGATAGCGTTTTTCACGATTAAAGCTTATCTTGAAGGCCTTGATTGTTCTTTTCTATTGAATATATTCGACGTATACATAGCTACCGGCTAAATTAAACCATATTAAAACATACAGAGCAATTCGCAATATCATTTTGTTCAAATTTTAAATTAAAGCTTTAAAAAGGTACGTTTAATTAGAAGTTGCTGCTAAGTCCTTAATCATCTACAAGCGTAGCGATTATTATTAAATACAGTACTTTATAAAAAAACAGCTTACCTTTATTGATTCTGGGCTTTCATTATGAATATAAGCTATGTTTTTGGATAATACTAAGGTTGTTTAGATGATGTTTTCCTTTAAATTTGCGCCGGTTATAAGAGAAGTAGCATTTTATTAATTTTTCATACATTAATAGTTTTGGATTTTAATTTGAGTGCGATTTGTAGCCAACAAGTAAAATGTACTGCGTTTTGACAGAAAGAAAGAATAGAGAAGGTGCTGAGAGGCGTGCCATCAGAAGACTATCGTTCATGGTAGACGGAAGTGTACAAAGATACTATTACATCTATTGAAGACGGTCACATGAAGGATCTAAAAACATAATTTGTTTATATCTGTCAAGAGGCATTTATGGAAGAAACCATCATGATATCAATAGCGATATTTCCGTAGGTACAGCGCATTTGCGAGTCACCTCACAATGAACGTATGATTTAAAAACATTGATTGATTATTTAAGCTATTCTAAAATAACGATATATGTAAACAATAGATTACTTACTATTATTATGTCTCTAGTTCTTACGCTGGATCGAGAATGTAACTACTAAAGAGTAAGTGATAAATGATGAGTCATTGTTAAGTTAATGCTAAAGTGTATTCCTATTCATCAACTTTCTAGATTTCACACTTTATGACGCTAGAAAGATCTTTGCAAGAAGAGACAAGCACCACGGAAATATTGGTAGCTGGTAAGGATATAATCAATTATGAAATGCAGGTTGTGATATTATCACTCGAAAACAATTATCGCAAATAATCCTAGCCACAAGACGTTTTCAATTTCCTATTAGATTACCAAGTGCGACACAATGAAATAACACACCTTGTACGCATATGTTCCTTACCAGCACTAGTCAACTTGACTTTTTTGGGACAGACTTATCAATCCAGTGATGGAAGAAGTCATCGTGGATAATTTTTTTTTCAGAGAAAAAAAATCCGTGTACATATCCGAATCACTTGATATTCATGCGAGAAAGATCTGCCTCGAATGCTAATTTGCTTCAGATGACAACCGAGAACCTCAGACATTGACTATTCGGCTGGAATTAATTAACCGGCACTGATTGGCCTAAATTGTACCTACATCCTTACCCTAATTTAGACCAGTTAATATTTGGGACAAGAATGCATCTGAGACTAGGGATTGTAAAGTCCTAGTAAAGTCCATCCTGGTCTGGTCCTAGGACTTCCAGGTCCTGTTACGTGAATCTTGACTGAGTCCCTAGGCTCAGTTCAAGGACCGGTCCGAAAACCAGTCCCGAAACTCAAAACCGCTTGCAATTCAGGTGACCATATATACTTTCGTCTAGATTTTTGTATTTTTTTATTATATTTTCTTTATGATTATATTAAACGCCGGCTTGTAAAGAACTTTATACAAACAAAACTTAAAGCTATGTTATCTTAGGAGCAATCTTAAGTCATTTCGGCTTTGGGTTTTGAATAGAGAAATCTTATTAGTTGCCGAGATGGGGCTAATAATTTTTTTCTGTCGGACACCACTTTTTATTTTTTTTTGATAGTTGTTTTTAAAACTGTTACTAATATTTCTGTGTATATATCATTTTTTGTTATAACGTTTTTTCATCCTTTTCCAGTCTTTGTCGTGTATTGTTAAGATTTGAGATTGAATCATCACCTATTGATCTTATTGTAATGAATATGTTTCTTTGTAAGTAATATTTATTAGAAGTCTATTATATATTCAAATTTATAAATAATTCTGTAATATGAATTTATTAGCCATTTATTTTCTGCAATTAGTATTAATAATCGAGGCCCAAACTAAGTCGCTTTTATAAAAATTTGTTTAGCCGGCAAATAAAATATCGATCTAGAGCAATATTCAACCAATTAAATCGATCAAATTAATTCAAGGTCAAGTAAACAATTTGTAATAAATTTTATTTTCATCCAAGTTGTTTTAAGATTCATAATTCATTTACTATATTTTTGTGCAGAGGTGTAATTTCCAATTTTGGCCTAAATTAAGTTTAATTCGGTCCATATATTTCAGATTCAAATTCTATAATGTATAAATACAGCAAATTCAACCACTAGTCGAGGGTGCGGTTACATGACCTTCTGAAACCTGAGTTTTAATTGTATCACTATAACTAAAGATGAGCACATACGTAAGCTACGTAGTAAATTACTATATAGCCTACGTAGTTTGAGAGCCTATATAGGATTTTTAATATAGTTTTAAATTTTGACCAGAGCGCATAATGTCAGATAATACATATTTTACATGTAGATATAAATCAAACAATCTATGAGGTAAAGGGAGATATTATGGCGGGGGTGGGTAAAGGTTAACATGCAGTTTACCGGTTGGAGGCCAATGATTTTTATACCGTTTGATTCGTCTCATCATGTCAAATTGAATGATGTAAAAAACATACGATAGGTTGCAAGATAATCGTCACTTACTCTTTGTATAGAGCGAATGATACTGCGGATGATTGTCGTAATGCATATATTATTTTACTTTAACGGTTAATTTTATGTCGATCAATCGAATACAAGTCAACTTGTTTTTTTTTGATGTTATACAAAAATATATTATATCGAAATAAAATTTGCAATTAGTAATATTTTAATAAAGTTTTACTATAAGCAATTTTTGATAAAATTTCACTTCACCAGAATACCTCCCTCTAACTCTTCTTTTAAGGCAAAACTTACGTTAAACGGCTCGATCATCCCTTTTACCGTGCATTTAGTGCATGTATATAATTAATGTAGCAACGAATAGTTAAAAATTATTCATAAAGTTTTACCAAATTACTAATTTTTTTTTCTTGCATAATGAGAATAAACGTTGGATCGTTTGCCTATTTACCTAGTCGCAGTTTTCCAGGCTTGTGGTTGTTTAGTTTTAAGATCACACTTAAATGGCCAGTTTTAGTATCAAAGCAAGAATGCACTTTTGCCTTTTTACATTGTATACTACTTATATTACATACATATACATACTTGTCGTTTTCTAAACTTAAAGAACTTATATTCGATTACATTAAAGTTTAAATATTTTTGAAATTTATCAAGTTAATTCTAAATATACATATCTGATATAATGTAGAAATTGAATTCTTTTATTACTCTACCGGTATTTAAATTTCATTATAATTTATCAATTTAGAATCGATAAAATTTGGATTCGACGTACAGTACAACTTTAATATATGCATTTGAAATCAACCAAATTCAATTTCATAAATCTTTTGTTTAAAATATAAAGCTCAGGTTACTGATGGCTCTCGCGAAAGAAAATCGCACGGTCAATGGTCATGACTACGCATTTATCCTTAATTTTGTTAAATTTTCAAGCGAATTCCTTAATACTCCCAGAGTTTTTTGATGAATTTTGTTTGGTATATCTTCGTTTAACACATTTAAAAATTTATGTTCTTGATATGATCTAAAAATAATCAATTTAAATTAATCCGAATTCATAGATATAGGTCACTTAAAATTAATTTTTATTATTTTTTATTTCAATTATTAATTACAATAAAGGCCCCACTATGCTAATTAGAAAATACTGGTTATTCGTAATAATTTTTTATAAAGTATAAATTAAATTTTTTTTATATATAATCGAAAGTACTGCAATGCTTATAATCATCGGTCTTGTAAAATATCCTAAATTGTATATTTCTATAATTAAAAAACAAAAATATTAAATGAATAACTGCTCATTGAACAATCAATAAGGACGTTCACAATAAATGTGGCCACGAAAAGCTTCCAGTTGCTCGATTTTATGTATCATATTTTACCGTCGTAACTGGTTTTACCAGTTGGCTACCTCCAAGCTATATGAAGAAGAATGAACATTCACAACTAATTATGTGTTGTGGCTCGGTGCAATTTCAAATGCTTCAGGTCGAAAACGTAACACATGTCAATCCAACAACTATCCAGTAACGTAATACCAGTGTTATAAATTTAAAAATTTTTATTAGCACAAGCACATATTATATAAAATCATATGCGCATTTTTCCATCTAAACAAATTTAAAAAATATGCGCAAAAAAAATTTATATGCGTTCTCTATATATCGAAAGCGCTAATCAGTTTTAATAATATATGCGCAAATTTAAATATATGTACCTGCGCTGATCCAATTTACACCACTGCCTTATACGTATGTATTCATAAATAGACTTTTTGCTGGAAATTCGTTTATTCAATATCTTTCTGTATCAACGAAAATATGCTTCTGTATGCGTTTCGTTAAGACTTTGCAGGGGGTTTTTCGAGTCATTCTCATTTTTTCGGTTGAGTTTCAACGACATAAACTATCTACACGTTTTATCTGTCATAATGAAAATAAAAAGTGAAGATAATAAATTATTAAGGTGAAAGGTAAAAATAAAAGCAAAGAATAATAAATTTTAAAAAACAAAAAGTGAAAATTAAGTATAAGGTCAGAAAAATAAAAAATAAATTCTATTTTAAAAAAAAACTCAAAAAATTATTCCTACTTGTCATAATAAACGGCGCTCCGTGTTTTCAGTGTGAGTTCAGAGATATAAAGTAATCTACACGATGTAATAGTATCATGGGCAATTTTCATATTTTTCCCATGATCTAAAAGCCGGTTGTAATAAACATATATTTTTTTAAATTATTAAATGTGCAATTTCATTCATTTAGTTATTTTTTTAAATTAATATTCGTCGTTACCAGAATTTTTTATATTAACAATGTTTTGAATTTTCCCAATTGGCTACGTTATACTTGATCTTGAAATTTGATTGACTAAAATTTTTTAGAGTAGTGATTTCACCCGATTTAGATGCAATACTATTCTTGATAGATCGGCAATACCAAGTTAAAAAAAATTTATTTGAGTATTGTTCCTGATAGGGTTCCCTAATTCTAACTTTTTTTATTATAGTATAGTATTTTGAAGGCCTTTTTTAGAACCCTATCGAAAACGGTATGTAAATCGATTTTTTTTTCCACTCTATCAGGAACAATACTGACAATCCATCAGGAGCAGTATTTTTGCGATTTAGGTAGCATTTCTACAAAAATTGTTCATTCCGGTAATTTTGACTCATCAAAACGAATATCTGTATGGTATAAGTGACCAGATTATCATAGGAAGACATTCGTATGATTGGTTAGTTTTGTAGATCCACCCGTGATTTCCCGTGATAATTAGCCAATCAGAATGGTTTTAATACTACTAGAAGAAGTCTAAAAACTAATAAATGAATGCAAAAAAATTTGTCCCATTTTAGAAATAGATAGATAACGCGTAAATTGATATTTATTACTAATAAACCCATGCTCAAATCGATTAAAAATTCAATATGCGTTTTGAAAGTAATTAAATTAATTTTAGTTATCACGACCTTTATTAAAGACATGACATAACCCTTAACCCATGTAATTAATGAAACAATAATACTTATACATATTATCGACCTACTACTTTAACCCAAAGTTATATTTACTATTTTAGTAGTACGTATAACTGTAAAATATATGGTGAACATTAGTACAAGCCTATTATTATTATAATCTACCGGTATAGTTTACCAAACGGTACACTCAAAATTCTAAGTTTAAAGCTTACATGTAACGTCTCAATCTTCTTTTTTTTATCGACTGTTTTTGACATTTAAAACTTATAGTTAATATAACTAGTACTAGCAGTATTTAGTAAAAATATTCGCTCATAAGTGAAGTTCTTGGAGCAGTGGATTATTTTGGATTAATTTTAACAGTGAATATCTACGTTCGTTTAGAGCTAGAATTTGCTTTTACGGTGATTTTTTTGTTAGTGAAATATTGCATTCACAAAAAGTACTTTAAAGTATATAAATAAGTTACCCGGGCAATTGATTTACATCAGCCAATCAGACGAAAGTCTGCCTATGAGCATGGGGGACATTCGAATCTAATGATTTCTGGGATCGATATTACACAAGTATTTATATAGGATAGTAGTATAAAACCAGAATTTTCAAGAACATCCAATACTTTATTGATAAAATATCTCGTTTTGTCAAGAAACCAAGTTGTATCATGTTGCATCACACTATACAAGGTAGATCTCTTAAGTTGAAGTACTATCTACCATATAGTAAAAGGTAAGAAAAGTATATTGTATTGCTTAATTCGCAAAATTTAACATTGTTTTTTCAATTTCTTTGTCTTTACAAACTTATGCAAATTTTTTTTTAAAGTTATATATACTTCTTAAAAGATATTTGACATAGTAAAATAATTTAATATATATAATAGTATAGTTGTAATTTGTATTAAAAATCTTTTAAATAAGTTTTTACAATTGGAAAATTGCTGTTATAATGTGAATAAATAGTCTAATTTCTTTATAATATGAGTTATTTTACTTCAAAGTTAAACTATAAATGAAATCATAATATACAAGCAATGCCCATTGATTGGCTACCTTAGTTTAATGATTATTTATCTGTTTTGATTATATGTTGATAAAGCAATTCTGATTGGTTAATTATTATATAACAAAGTTTATATTTTTTCAAAATAAGAAAGTCTCTATACTGTATGATATATAGGGTTTAGGGCACAGTAGTGCAAGACATGCCCCTAAGAGCATGCCTCTAGAGCATGCCTATGGGCATATCTCAAGACCAAAGGGCATACCCTTGTCATGTGATATATAAAGCATATTTTGATTGATAAAAAGGTTAAATACTAAATCAATATATAGGAGTGTTAATAGAAACCAAGAAAATTGTTTTTAAGTAAATTTTTTTTAAACATTAAGTTAAAATATCTAAACTACTATTTTTTTTTTTTTTTTTTTTAAGGTGAGGTTTTGCCTTTATCTTTATTTAATAATTTGTATTGAGAATCTACTAGGAGTTTCTCTGGTCTATAAGACCA
>CAJVQC010001349.1:0-10352 GCA_910592285.1 Racocetra persica
TTAATAAGAGGAACAAAATAATCGAACCTACCTAAGACGACGGTAAAAAGTAGTTGTGGGAGAGCTAGTATATGGATCGCTGATTTCAGCTTGCACGGACCAATCAGTGGTACGCCATATTTTAACAGTTTTATCATCAGACTACAATCCAATCCATTCTATTAGTAATGTTCGATAATCATGCTCAAGTACAGTAATTCAGTTTAGAAATACCTCAGTTGCAAGATATTCGCCCACAGGATCCCATGTGACACCTTTAACAAATCCAATATGCTGATCTAGTTTATGCAATTTTTCTACGCGCAAATCATAAAGATAAGCATATACATGGGAATATATGTGAATACATGGGATGTGAGATGTAAATTTAACACAATTATTTACCAAACGTTTTGCCGTCCCATATGAATACCAAGCTATCCAAACCGCATGATGCCAAATAGGCATTAGTTTTCGACCAAGCAAGGTCAACTACGTCTGAAAAATATTGACATACAATAACTGTATTAATTTCAAATCAAATTGACCAGAATAACGAGACATGTAAATAAATAATAACAATAATCACCCGATTGATGCCCTGAGAGTCGCCTTACTGGTTTCCAATTCTCAATGTTGTGTTCACCACTTCCAAACACGCTTCCTCCCGACCACCCTTCAGTCGATCTAATTCAATATATCGCATTCGAAGGTAAGTTTGTATATTTGAGCATTCATTAATCTGTTTAATTAAATCAATTTGATCAATTTACCTATCCCATTCCCATATCAGAACAAGTTGATCATCTGAACCTGAGGCCAAATATCGGCCGTCTTTATTTGACCATCTGACGCAAAGCACTGAACCTAAAAAAAAAACATGCATTAAATAAATTACCCGAGTTTAACCAATAATAGAATAATAATAGAACAATGCAGAACAATTGGAATTTCTGCCTTGAAATGACCTTATAGAACATAGCAATTACTATGTCCCATAAGTCATTTTCAAGACACAGACTCTAATTAATCGTGAAACTTAGCAAACAATAGAAACAATAGAATGCAATACGAACCATTATGAAGACCTAAAGTACACAATAAACGCGGTACACTAGAATCGTTGGCTTTATTTACGTCTATTATGCTGGCAGTACTCCATAATTTTATTTTATTATCTACCAGAATTGATCAAAGCATTTAGATCAAATTTTTATCATAAAAAAAAACCTTAGCAAGAGTTGATCGCCAAACGTGAGTTTAGTCGATCGGTGACAAGCAGTTATAGCATAGGCCGAAACACGTACCGAGACCTCCAGTTGCTAAACGAGATCCGTCAGGGTGAACATGGACCGAAAAGATTGAAGTCCTTTGACTTTTATCGTCTTTGATAAAGGAAAAACGACAGAATTAATGGATTAATTATTTTAAAAAAGTAAAAAGATAAAGACTCTCACCAAAGTGCCCGAGCCAACTTGGTTTTGCCAGATGCATTTTATGTTTTTTAAAGTGGAAACGTGATAAAGAGTTCCAAAAAGATATAAACGCGGCACGATTACTTAGTACACAGATACAAGATTTTACGTGTCACCGATTTTTTTACTAAAATAACTTTATCAGTAATTATGCAATTCCAATAATAAAAATCTATATATATTTATAACCTACGTATATATATTTTTAACTTATTTAATACTCATTCGTACAAAACCAAAAATGACAACCTTTTGGTTTTTGCACACAAGAAATGCGTATAAAAAAAAATTCTTATTTAAAGTATATAATAACACTAGCAAGAAATAATAAAATCGAAAAAAATCACTTTACACCATCACTTATTTAGTTTCGAAAAGACAAATAACTTTATATACAACTTCTTAATAAAAAATAAAAAAAAATCATGTCAGAGCATAGAACTCAGTCAGTATATTCTTATCCTTCACCGGCAACAAATCCTTCACCAAGAACAGATATATCTTTACGAGAAATTTTAGATACATATCGTGATAATAATGATCTATTGAAACAAATTCTTGCAGCTAAGGCTGAAGAAGATAAGGTAACGCTATAAACCTATTAGATATAAACGTATTCGATTTGACGGACCAAACGAACTTGTTCCTTTTCAACGGATTCTGGTTCTACTGTGTCAGATACACCTTGTTCAGTTCTTTCACTGGAACAGATTCGTACCGTATTTGTCATAAAAGGGCCATAAAGTACCGACGATTAAGAACACAGAACAGTTTGTTAGTGCGCAATAACTAATTCACAAGGATATTTATTATTTTGTTGATTCAAACAGAGACGTGCAGAAGAAGAAAAGTATAAAACAGAAGCAGTACGTTTACAATGCAAGCAAGTGGAATTAGAGATGTTAAAAGAGCAAAAGAAACCACCGACTATTATCACTGGAGTACCACGTATGCTGAATTTATTTAGTTATCTAGCTATCTTATACAACTATTGAGAATCAACTAATGCGCCTATGTAATTATATATTTCCATCAGCGATGAATTCATCAAGTAATTTTAACATGTATGTCAAAATTATTTATGAAATATATAAAAATTGAATTTTCACGAAAATTGGATAATAATGTAAACTTTTATTTATATCTAAAAAGGAAATCGCCTTCAGATATCAGTAGCCCGTACCTTCCGATACCACCGCCAAACGGTTTGTATATCTTTTTTCTTATGTATTTCGTTCTTTCCTCATATATATGCCTCATATATATGCATTTCATTCATTTTTTCTTTCCTCACGCATTTCATTCTTTCTAGATACACATTTTCCTGCCACTGCCACTACTCCAACAAGCGCGACACGCTTATCACCGCCATCATCATCTAGTCATGGAAATGATAATGTATCTTATAATCACAATGGGATATCTTCACATAACCATTCTTATAATCCATTGAGTCAAAGACCTTCATTGACATTATCCATTCCGTCGTTCCCAATTATAACGGCGTCACCAACTACGATGCATAATCCGCATCCGTTCTCCACTCCTACAAGCAGTGTTCAAGAACATCCACCTTCGGCATCATCTCAAACAAATAATTACTCGCAAAGTCCTACCACAGGTGGTAAACGATCCAAACCTTCTTCAGAATCAGAAGTTGATCATGAATACGTTATGGAAGCACTCAGACAGAAGGTGCAAAGGAACCAGGAAAACCCGGCAAAAAAGTATATGACGGTTCTTAAACCTAGAAGCTCTAGTACACCTTCACTTCAGCACAACTCGACATCAAATCACCACCACCATCATTATAATCGTGATCAACAGAAGCAACAGCACCAGCATCAACGTCATCAATCACAGCAACAAACTTCACCGATTGATCCTTCTCCAATGTCTCGATCACCGATTCATTCCTTACCTCCAATGAATGTACATTCACCTGGGATGAATCAAGAACAAGTTACTAAGAGTTGAATAACCACCACAGTTTAAAGAACACATGATTCAGGTTCTTATTTTTTTACATAGTAAAGAAAGTTCAATTATTATTAGTCAGTTTATGGATTATTTTTTCTTGGCAGGAACAAGAATAGTAATCACCAAATAGTATATTGTGTAATTTGAATTTTAAAACTTTTAAGAATGTCATGTATTATATTATTTTTGTGTAAAATGTTAGGCAATTTATTGCCATTTTCAAATTATAAACAAAACGTATTTACATATTTTAACTATTTTTAAACCGAAATGTTTATTTTCAGTCTTTAGTATACCTATTGTAATCAATATCCTCCAAATTAATAAACTTGGGGGTAGTAAATGGTTTTATCTGGAGCACGTTTATCCGTCTACCTTCAATATGTAACAAATACATATTACTAATAATTGCTAATGCTGTGTATGTGTAATTATATGTGTATGTATGTACGTACATACATGTGAGAAGTCGCAAGTACGTACGTACGCACGTACATACATGTTGGAAATTTCACCCGATGATTTTAAATTTACCCTAAATAATATAGATTTATGCTCAAACATATTGATATAATATTTCATATATACATTAAATATATAAATATATATTTTAATTATACTTTAAAATATTAACTTTAATTAAAATATTAAAATTGATACAACTAATTTGATCTAAAATAAGTTTTACATAGTGAAATTCTATTTTAACCCGTGTGACTGTGAATATCACTCAAGAATATCACTATAGTTTATCGGATGATTTTAATACCTGGTGAAAATATAATTATATAATTTTTATTTTATTAATGCATATCGATATGTAATTTTAAAATAGAAAATTTTTCCTAAAAATATTAATCTACGTATGACATCTTGTGCTAAAAAAAGTATTGAATCTTTATACGTATATGTATTCCTTTTTTGTTAAACCTGACTTTTTTTAAACAAAGTGTTTAAGTACATTAAGTAGGCACTATATTAATACTAATACTTAATAAATATCGATATAATTTCTTATTAAATAGTCTTGCTACGTACAAAATTTGTAATATATGTATTTATATTAAAACAAACTTATGTATATTACGTACAAATAATTAAATTCAATATAAATATATTTAAATTAAAATAACTTACCACAACATTCTTATGTACAAACGTTTAACTGAAATCTGATTTAAAACCAATCAGGCACAGAATTAGATATAACGTGAACAAGGTTTATCTTGTAATCACTTGCGTTCTAATAAAATTCCTTGCCAGAGTTTGGAACCGGTTTTATTTTTCTAATGGCAAAACCGATTAAAACCGGACTTAATATAAGAAAAATAAACCCGGTTCCAAACTCTCTTCCTTGTCATGGGCTATACCCTTTTTGGCATCCCCTATGACTCGTAAAAATACGTACGTCGTACGACGTGCGTATTGTTATCGATATGATTTCCAACTTTCTATAAATAACTTAGTACCGTAAATAAGTTTAACCTTTTTTATTTTTATACCTTTTATGTTGTGGCTTAAGTTAGCACCTGCCCGTAATTACATCTTTATTTTTTTTTCTTTACTTTTTTTTTTCTTTTTTTTTTTTCTGCTTTATTTTTTTTTGTCTAAAATTACTACGTAACGCTAATGCGTGCAAAGAGATCTAATTTAATCAAATGTAACTCCAAGCGCCCGAAGTAATAACTTTCAGGCGGGTGTTAACTTTATGAGCGTGATATATATATTAGCGTTAGGCTTTCACAAGTGCCGGGTAGAGCCGGGTAGTCACGTAACCCTAACCCTATCCATCTGTGTAAGGCCAATCCCTACCATAGAGCTTGGAATGTAATACCCTTTGCCCGGCCTAAAGTTGCGGGTACTCTCAGAACTACCCACGGGTCTAAATATTTAGCTAATAACTTATAAATTTGATAAGTAGCTAAAATATAAGTATTTAAATATACTGTATTTCTAATAATATATTTTAAGAACTTTATTATTTTATAATTTTTTGTTATAATAGTTGTGGTAGCTAAAGCTGAAATTGGCTGAAGCTAAAAATTTTATTATGAAAATTTAAAAATTTTTGTATATTTTTTTTAAAGTTGGGGTTAGCTTTATAGGTAGAATTTATAATAAACAAGTATAAGTAGATTTTAGTAGATTTTATAGATTTAAATCAAGATTTTAAAATTTTTAGCTTCAGCCAATTTTAGCATTATTTTTAACAATAGTTTTATAATATAGAAATCTTTAAACTAACAGGTTATTAATATAAATAGCCAAAGTTTAAATATATGTTATATGATTATTAGAATATAAATTAATATTTAACAAATATTTTTTATAATTTTGTTAGAATTATAATGATTTTAAATAATTTTGACCAAAATTTTTTTTCTATTTATTGGCAATCTTACCGGTATCTTTATTAAATCAAAGCATATATACATATATTTAATTATCTAAACTATAGATCCAATATCTCTTAGCTATCTTTAAAGGTACTCAAGAGTGGTCTATCATATCGGTTAAAGTATTTGTTTACACTAGAGAGCTGCACCAAGCTAGCTAGCAAAACTATATCAAAATAGTTTCATTTTATTTATAATATATAAAATTTTTAACTAACTCAAATTAAGTATTCTTTTTTTCTTTTTTTTTTCCTTTTTGCTTTTTTCTACTTCTTTTTTTTTCTTAATTTTACTCTTAGTTTGGTTTTAGTTTTCAGAAACCTCTTCTATAATCATGTTTGTCTGCTTTGTATTAGTATTTGAACTTTCTGGCTTTAGCTTATTTCTTCTTTTTTATTTAGTATTTATACTTTCTTTCCTTTCTATTTGTTAATAGCTATATATCTTTGTTTTTATATATTTTTATAAAAGTAATTTCACATCAAGTTTACTATAGTTTTCAAGTAGTTCTTTGTTTCTTTAAGAGGTTTTATAAAATTAAAGATTTTTCTAAAAATCTTTTTCTAAATCAGGCCTTTAAGAATATTAATTCTTGTTCTGTTTTTTTTTTCTTTTAATAATTTTCAGAATAAGATTTTAAGCTAGACTTTATTAAACTAATTTCTTGATTTTTAAGAAGACTACTTAGGTTAGGTTTAATATAATTTGTTCTACTTTATTCTTTTTTTTGTATTTCTCATATTTTGTCAGATAATTTTAATCTTTCTTTTTATTTTTTTTACAAATTATATAATAGGAGTCCTTATATAGATTTAATTTTAATTGGAATTAAAATAACTAAATTTTAAATTTTATTAATAAAATTAGTTAATTTTAAAAAAAAATATAATTTTATTAATTTTAATTAAGATTATATAAAATTAATTAATTAGTTTTTATAATCTAATTAGATTAAAATTTAAAAACTTATAAAAAAATTTTTTATATGTTTTAATAAGAATATTATTTTTTGGTATATAGTTGTATTCTCCTAAGTGTATACTTTCTAAATGCACATCCTCTCTATATGCATACTACAATCTGGTCCCAAACTTGGGACCTAGATACCCTCCATATTCTGCACGTACACAAGTTTCCAGAGTCTAAGCATGTATATGCACCCCTCTAAATGCATACACGTGACTAATTTCAAAGCTAGCCAATAAAAATAACAGATTTTTTTACAACCCGTATTAGCACGCACACATATATAATCTGTGCAGGGTGCAAGATGACCTCATATAAATTTTAAAATTTTATTTCGTGTACAATTCTTCAATATAAGCAGGTTTGTAATGTAGCAAATATTCTTTAAAGTTTATTTATATCAGAGTTAGGGTCAGGGTTAGATTAGAGAGAAGTAGATTATAAAGTGAAATTGCCTGGCAAAAACTTTTATTTAACATTAAAAGATTTCTTATGCAGATTTTTGAAGAGCAATTTTGAGATTTGTAGTTTAAAAAATCTACGTCGCAAACTTATATACATTGAAGAATTGCATTTCTTGCGTACAAAAACGGTACTATTATCTCTGTTCCAGCTTCAAATATAAATAACAGACAATGATATATTAAGTTGGAATATTAAAATCTAATGATCCGGTATCAGTTTATAAACTGAAATCTGCACTTGCCATTATAGAAATATTCTAATTATGGTTAGATTAGATCAATTTAATATCTCACATATATATAGTACATAGTAATTGTAGTCGATTTAGCATTTAGCCAATAAAATCGACTTAACCAATTAAGTTAGCCAATTTTTTGAAGAATTGACTTAGGAAATTAAACTTTAGAATAGTGTATTAACAAAAGAATTCAGAAGATATACTAAAGGAGATCAACTTTGCTTAGTTGTGTCATAATTAATGTTAACCAAATCATATTTATTTAAAATCACATACTTGAGATTTTAATCAGAATGATCGACTTTGACTTAACTAGCTAGATCGATGTCGATAAATTAGAGTCAATCATGGACACTATGTATATATATATGAATACATATGAATAATCATCCAAATGAAAAAAAAAAAATTTAATATTACAAGTACAAAAAAAAATTTATAAAGATTTTTTTCTATAAGCAAAAAAATTCTTGATGTTTATTAACATATTGACAAAGACATTTAAAATGATTTAATTTTTTCTTATAAAAAATTAATTAATTTTACTTTGTCACATGTGACCAACCTTTGTCTTTTTGATAAATTTTTCAATTCTTCCTATAAGATTAATATATGTTTCTGCATTATCCTGCTAAAGCAAAAACATAAGCACAGTTTTCAAACTCACGGTTGCTATGTTAGCACTAACAATAGAGATTTCAAGACTATCATTAGCATCTTTCAAGTCTGTGTCAGTTGGGTTATTCATTCTGAAAGTTTCAACAAGCTCTGTAATCATTTGATTATCAGGAAAAACTTCATAAATGATATTTTCTTCGGAAATTGCCAGAAACTCTTTAACATTCATAGAATTGGGAAGTCCAAGGGCTTCAAATGTATTGGCAATATCATTAAGGACAGAATCTGTAGTTTGGCAAAAATCTTCTAAAGGACCTAAACCAGAATTGTTATCTACGGAAAGGATCTTTGTGTGATACCAGCAATTTTGAATTGTATTGGCCTTAACTTTGTCCCACCTTTGAATAATAAAATAGATTGCATGTAACATATTCATTTTTAAATCTTCTGCACGCTGTCCATCTTCAACTCTTTGTAACATCCAATTTAAAAAAATTTAATTAGTGTAATATCTAATCTAATTTTTTTATGAAATTGAGTGCTTGAAAAGGAAAATCAATAAATAAAAATTTATCCCCTGCAGGGATAAATTTTTATCTACTGATTTTCCCTTTCGAATATTCATTTATTTTATTTTTTTTTAGTTATTTTTTTTAAAAAAGCCAAAAACTTACTGAATATGAAGACGATGATAGTTTCTCTTGAAATTTATAATAATACTAGCATCTATGAGCTGAATCCTCGAATTTGTATTTGGAGGCAAAAATAAAATATCAGTAAATCTGAGAATAACACCACTAATATCATGGCTAGAACAGTTATCGAGGAGTAAAAGCACACATTGGCCCCGATACTTCAAACCGATTTGGCGATTAAATTCAAGAATCTATTCTTGGAAAAGAAATATGATCATCTAGACTTTAGTACTATTTCTATATATCATTAGCAAATTACTAACATTGATGTTTTTAAAGCAGCGCAGTTTTTTATATTTTCTAATTATAAGAGAATTCAATTTATGAGAACTATTAGCGTTTGTACACAATGCAATTGAGAGGCGCTCTTTGTTTGTTTACATTCAGAAAGACGTTGAGTTACCAATGTATGATCAGGTTTTAACCTAAAGTAATAGCTTAAAAAAGAAACAGAATTTAAGTTAATTTGGTTAATGTAGAGGTTGAAATAAAGATATAGGTTAGATAAAAAGAAATTTAAAATCTACTTATTATATAGCCGTGAAATAACACATGAGATATTATTTCGTGGCTATATAGTAAATTTTTTATTTTTTATTTATTTTTTATTATTATTTTTTTTTTATAGTTTTATTTTATTTTATTTTTTGTTTTAAAACCCATTCTAATGGACACCATATGGCGTTAGTTAATCTTTATTTACTAATAGTTTATACTGATAGAAAAGTCCAGTTTCATCTATGTTGTAAATTCTTTCAGGAGGGTAATTTGAGTATTTATTTTTTATTGACGGCATAATGCTATTAATTGCCACTACATCAGCAGATGTGGCTTCTTCTTGGATGAATGCCATTTTGATTTTTGAACTTATAAAGCCAGCTGGAGAAAAAATTTAGCACACCTTGAGGAATTCCTAAACCATCAGCAAGTATTTTCGCTTTTTCAACAAGTAAAGCATCAGTTAAAACTGTTCAATGCTAATAAATCAACATGAACTCTTTAAGAGCAAGATCAAGTTCTGGATAGGTAATAGTTTTGTGATGTTTTGTATTAGAATTAATGTTATTATTGTCAAGTCGTTCTTCAGCTGTTTTCAAAATACGCAAAATTGTGCTTTCATCAACTCTAAGACCCTATTTGTTCTCAATCTAATCAACATAATGAGACCAAATTTGTTTATTATTATGAGCATAAACACAAAATTCATATTTTTGTGCATCAGTAAAGGTTGTTCTCTTGAGCATTTTTTGAACAAAAAAAAAGGCAGATTATATATAAGTAAGTTATTTAAGTTTTTTTTTTTTCTTTTATTGTACAAGTTTGTGTATGATAATTTTTATTTTTTTTTTTTTTTGTCTTAGCAGTGCCATTTTTTACAAATAAGTTTTATATTTTAAGGACATTGCTAAATTAGGTGTTTATTTTATTTTTTTTTTTTAACGTCTACCCTCTTGGGAGCTGGAATTTTTATTCAAGTATATATAGCAAGGAGTTCTCTAGGGAACCCCCTACATTAGAGAGTACATACTAGCCACACGTA
>CAJVQC010001350.1:0-10352 GCA_910592285.1 Racocetra persica
CCTTTTGGTAATCGTTTGTGAATATAGTAAACTAAAATGCTTTTAAATTGTTGTATAGTGTTCTCAGGCAAAGTATCGAGATCAGAACGTGAAGCATTGTATTTTGTAACAATGTCAAGATGTCTTTTTAGTCCTCTATTTGTTTTATATGAATTTCCACATACGTTACATTCAAATTTCGAAATGATAGCCACGTTATGTATATACCATAAACAGATTGACAATAAATTTTACCGTTACAGGAGATGGGTTTTAAGGTGGGGAGATGGGTTTGACGCAATAACTATATTAGTTTTATTCGATTTGGGTTCATTTTAGTATATGCGTCATGTGGTTGACACGTAATCATTATTAATAATCACAATAATTCAATAGTAATTCGGGGTTATTAATTTAGGCCTAATTCCAAAAAAAACGCAGTAATGCATTATTATCTAATAATTCTAAAATTTGAACTTATTTGTTTAAAGTTAGGAGTTTTATGGTTAGAGTTTATAATAAAAGGTATAAGGGTATATGTGGATTTTAGATTTTCAATATCATCGTCATTTATTATCACATTAACAGTTAAATAATGCCTTCATATTGGTAACAGTTTTAAATCTGATGGCATAACTTTGGTGTAGTTGCGTTTACGTGAAGATTGCACTAGGCCATCAATAATAAATAATAATGACTAACACTACAGTGGTCGCAAAGAAGATCCGGGAATATACGTAATATACAACAAATTTAAGAAATTATCCTTCAATTTGGTTTAAACGAATGCACGGTGAACAAAGTAAAATTATTTCCGGATCTTAAAATAAGAACACGTTTCTGATGTTTCATAATGTAGACTGTTGATTGTTTGAGTTATATATGATCATCTCATCTAATTGGAAGTTTCGGGTTAGCATTAGGCCTAAAGGTTTACAAATTAGCGTGGACATTATGTACAAATAATTTTTTTGAAGTTACATACAATTTAGGTTTACGATAAAAATGTAAATCTCGGATCCATTTTAGGAATGTCTTTTCTAGTTTCATATTGATAGCAATCTTTGACATAAAGATAAATCATTCCTATTTTTTGCCAATTTTATCAATTAAAATTTGTATTATTTCGGAAATTAATTTTCAAATTTTAAAATGATAACGGCTTAGTACATAGCTATTACAGTTACAAGTCATTCTTGTACCCGGTAAATTACCGATAAGTCTAAGCTAAACATAGTTTTGTAATGGCTTAAGATTTAACTGATTCGAAAGTTAATTAGAGAACTTGAAATCATCTGAGCAGCAAAATGCTTTTTCAAGAAAGCCTTAGAAATTAAAGACTTTGGCTACATGAAAATTTAGTCCATTAATTTAGATTAACAAAAAAAAAAAAAAATCCGACCATCCGATCGAAATTTGAATGTCGTGTAATGCAAAACGAAAAATGACTCTGTGTAGCCTTATATTAGTTGGCCCATGTGAAGGCATGAATTTAGAGAGGTTTTTCATAGGACGTGCACTTAGAAAGGTTGGGAGGTCTGACTATATCCATAATTTGGATCAAACTACACATAAATTCTCGACTGTATGTATTTATCTTTCTAACTCGGAATATTATGAACCTATTATATCGGATTATATATAACCATGCTAGTAAAACCGCTATTACACTATAGCGGATTATAGAATATACTGTATATGAGTGTCACTAAAAGAAAACCCGAAAATTTAAATATAACTTATATTTAAATTTTCGGGTTTCTTTTAGCGACACTCATATATTAATAATCCGGTGATAATGGATTTTTGTTATAACGGACAGATATTTTCAGACCGATGGGTCCGTTATAACGAGGGTAGAGTGTATGTTTATTTGGAATCAACTTGGATGGATTCTAAATCCAATTCCGTTATACAATATACAGAACAAACTTCGATTTAGTCTTAGGGGATTCTTATACTTCGCTTAAGCTTCAATTTAAACTTGAGTGATTTTATTTAAACTTTGATTTAAACTCAAGCAATTTTCACTTCAATTTAAACTTGTATAATTTTCACCAATTTAAACTCAAGTGATTTTTTACTTCAATTTAGACTCATGATTTTCACTTAAACTTTGATTTAAACTTTGTGATTTTTGCTTGAACTTCAATTTAAACTCTGGTGATTTTTATTTAAACTTCAATTATAATTAATAAACTATTTGAGTTACTGGTTATTGAAGCTTGTCTATTTATACTACAGAAAAATTTTTATAATTGGATTTCAATTTATTTAGATATATTTAATTATTTTTTTAATTTTAGGATAAGGTGTTTCAAATACATACTTCTCTATATCCTTCTTTGTCTCTTGATTACAACAAAAATAAAATAATATTAATCATAATGTCAATATAAATATAATATCTGTTATCAATAAAGTATTAAAAAGAAAATTTTAATTTATTAATATAAAATTAAAACAAGTTTTGCAAAATTACTATCAATATTAGTGTAAACTTCTGACAATTAAAAATGATTAAACTTAAAAAAAAAAGATAAGAAAAAATTTAATTGGTGATTCACCAGTCAACTAGAGAGGACAGTAACAGGGTGTAGGATCAATTTTCTGGTCATGTGATTTCTGACCAAGCTCAGATGATTCGTCCACATTACTTGCCTGTCAACTAAATCGACTAAATTTTCGTTATAACACCAATTGTAAGTGATAAATTTTGAGGTTTTTTTTTTTATTTGAAGCACAAAAGGCAAATTAAAATTAAATAATTTGTGATTCATTTTAATCATGCAATAAATCATAAATAATTGTTTATTAATCCAGTTATTAATCACAAATTAATTATTAAAATGATAATCCAAAGTCAAATAAACTATTGTCTTGAAAGTTTACATTTAATTTATATACATACATATGTATATATATGTGTATCTAAATTACTTCTCTTAATAAAAAATTATTTCGACATTTAGTCTGTCTAAATTAATTTTTTTTAGTAATGAAATTAATTTTCTTGGTTACTGAAATTGTTGGTGAAATTATTTGAATTCCTTAAGCCAAAATACATTAGGTAGTATAATTACTTTGTGGAATTTATATAAAAAACTAGTAATATCAAAATGTTTTTTGAAATTATTTTTTTTTAAAAAAAATAATTTAGACACCCATATATATGTTGTGCGTCAAATTAAAATTTATATCAGGTCAAAACTTAAATAGAGTTTCATTAAGGCTAGGGTGAAAACTTATATTAGGGTAAGAGTAAGATATTAGCAAAATAGTTATTTTGATTTGACAAAGATATTAATTTGATGTACAACATATATATCTCAAGACTGGATTATGAAAACTCCATTAGCATTGTTATATCATTTGATCAAATATATATCTCATTTTGTAGCATTACAATTACCTTTAAATGACGAAAATTTCATGAAATTTTTTGTGTGAAATTTGATTTACAGAAGCTTAATATAAAATTATATAAAATTACATAAAGTCGTAGTAACTTTACAATCTTAGTCATGAATAAATCTGAATTAATAGATAAATAATTAAATGAACTAACTGATATAAATTAAATAAATCATTCAAAATATCTTCAAGGTCATTAATAATTTGATTGATTGAATAAATCATTAATCATAAAATAAATCTGAGTTAAAAAGCTATCATATTGTTTTATTTTTATGCATTCCAGGATATCTACATAATTAGATTATTAGTAACGTTATTGAATCATCTAATAAATACTTATCCTTAAAACCTTGATCACAATTGAAGATAGCTCTAAAAAAAAATTGTGTTCAAAGTTTTTTCATTACATTTTATACCTAATGAATTTCTGCAGCTCTTGTTATCATATGCTTCCTTGTGAAGCATTCATATATGAGAATAAAATATACAAAACATATGCTGAATATAAAACTAATAGAGCGAACAACAAAAATTCTGAAAAGCAATCAATATTGATGATGAAAAAACTTCTATGGAAATGATTTCATTTGATGAAATTAGTAACTATGTTTTTGATATAATTAATGGATTGGGAGAATATGATACTTTGCCTGTTTCTACTTTTGTATTAAACTTGATAATGCTACCCTTAAAGTTATTAGCACAAAAGTTGGAATAATGGCTAAACTGATTGTTAATAAGATTGAAGAAGCAGATGATTTCAGATAGATGTAAGTAAATTTTAAATATGACTATAATTATACTTATCTTAAATTTTTTTTTAAATTTTGATCCCTTAAATTATTCTAAATCCCTAATTAAAATTCAAATTTTAAAAATTTTATCATCACAAGAAGTAAAATTCATACTAAGTAATATACATATTTGTAATTACAGAGCTACAACTGCACCAAAACTTTCATCCCGTCATGAAGGTGTTGGCAATGCATATTTTGCATGTTTTCAAAGTACTAAAATTGAACGTGAATACAAATATTTAAATCGTAAAAGAATTGATCATTTTGATTGTAACTATTCATATTGATATTCTAGCGGAAAAGTCTAAAATTGTATTGCAACATAAGTTAATCTATGAAACACCTATTGATATTGCAACAACTCAGAAAATAAAACAAGAGATTATAAAAAACTTGAGATTGAATCTAGCTCACTTGCGGATGCATCTTCAAAAAAAATTTGATATATTCAAAATTACCTCAAAGCAGATCCACTACTGGTAGTCATACTATGCACAAAAATTTTACAAAAGTGAAGAAAATCATGTTTTTTCTGCATGCACGCTTATTGAACAGCAGCAAAAAAATGGCTATGACTTATACTTTCAGCTAGAAACTAATATTACAGCCATTAGTTTTACCACTCTCTTGTTTTATCTATTGCAAAATATAATGGCGATACTATATACAAAACTGCCAAAGGATGTTTTGAACTTTATGGGCTTATTGAAAATTTTGAAGGTGCTTTTAGTGCTTCTTTTAAAATAAATATAGTCGACTCTGGATATAACGAACCTTCATATAACGAATTTTCGATATAACGAACCCAAAAATTTAAAATTTCATAAAAATTCAGTATAGAAAACATCATAGGTTCTTAAGAAAATATAGTAATTTTCTATAATGAACTTTTTTTTCCTTCTAGAACTGTTAGTTCATTATAGAAAGGGTTGACTGTATATTAAATTTTGTGATTTATTTAATTTTAAGAAATATATATTTGTAAATTTATAAATATATATTTCTTAAAAATACTACGAATTACAAAATTATTAATAAATCATAAAATTATTATTAATTAAGACTACAAATTATATCACTTACATATAGGTGCAAGTTTTTCTCTGGCTTATCTAATATTAAATATAGCAAAAATAGATAATGAGGTTTACAAAAAAGTGCGAATTGAGGTACTTGAGAGTTTTTTTAGTATCTTTTATAGCAAAGGTCTGTATTCTATATACTTTTATACCAATAAAGATTTCACAGAAATTAATTCTGTAAAAAAAATATAGCCAGCATGCAATATACAACTTTGCTTGTAGTATATCGAAAAAGCCCTAAAAAAAAAAATTAGAAATAAAAATAAAATAAAGCGAACTGATTATCAATATGAAGAGGTCGCAAATGAATTTCTTTTTGTTAGTCCTTTTTTTAAGCCTAACTTAAAATGTGAAGATAAGGAATACTACATTGTTTATCTATCTAATCTACATGGAAATATTATCGATCTTGTCAAAAAGTATTTCAATATATATCCCAAAATTCCAACTAGTGCGAATGGTCAATTTCTATCTTTTACAGAAATAAGAAGAAAAGTGATTGAAGAAATATATAAATTTTGCAATACAAATAACCTTGTACTGCTTTGGTCATATTTGTAGTGTATCTGGTACAAACCTTCCAGATGGTATCTCTGGGCTCATTCTACATGGAAAGCAATACCTCTTGATAAAATAATATGATTGAAGCCTACTGGAAGGTTTTAAAACATTATTACCTTTATCAATTTAATCGCCCAAGACTCAATTATCTTATTTGAATTATTGGTACTTGAGTATTACCAGATCAAATTACATGCTTTCAGCAGATTTCACTTGGTAGATCAAGGCTGTCATAGTTTGAGAATTTCAAGAGAGAATAGAAAAATCTTGCTGAAAAGTTAGTTGACAAGGAAATTAATAAACGTTATTTTATTGATTTAAAATATTAGGTTTGTAGTTGCTCTTATTTTCTTTATAGCCATTTTTTAATTTGCAAGCATTTGATTCACATGGTATTAGAAAAGGCAAAAGCAATAGAATTACAAGATATTCGGTTAGTTTACTCTAACTTTAAATGATGAACTGAATATCTATTTCTAATTTGGGATAGAAGTGAAACTAGTGAAACTCAAAATATACCTGAAATCACACCTAATCTAATACCGTATAATTTATCTTCAATTAACAATTATGCTAAAGATACTGAAAATATAAACTAGCATCAAGAAATTGAGGCTAAAATAATATCATTAAATCATTTAGTTGAACATTTAACTACAGAATTGACAAATAACAATTTACACCATATAGAAGCAGTTATTAATAATTTAAATTGTGCTTTTACAATTATTAATGACATAGAAATAGCATAAAACAGATGATGACATGTTTTTACTTGAAGAGGTTCAAAGTCTTGGACTCTATTCTTGTCTTAGTATTAGCAAATTTTTCTTATAAAGATGCATTTATACATTTGTGTAATATACTATATAATAATCAAACTGTCAAACTATAAATAAAAAAATCGTGAAATTTAAAATTTTAAACAGTTCTTTTTTCATTTAAATATTAAAGATTTTTCTAAATTCAAGTTTAAAAAAAATGGTGCTTGTAATATTATCACTTATTCCAAAGTATAAAAATTTCATGATATTTAATAAAGTTAGAGGCATAGCCCTGTAAAAATTAACAAAAAAAAATTATAGTTTGATTTATATTTTATATCACGTATTTGTATTATGTAATATAATAGAAGACCAGGTCAAAAGACATGTGACTGAAAAATCAATTCTACACCCTGGCAATCTGGTTATAGTATAATATGATACGGTTTACATATAGAAAATAGGGTTTTGTGAATATAGGCTGCATTATTCTAAAAGTTTTTTTGTACTAAGTTAACCACCCTTGGGCTTCTAATTGAAGTTGTAGAGCTCGTTGAGATGAATCTAATAGTGGTTGAATCATCAAAATCGGCCTTGTAAATCACAAGATATCTTCAAAAAAACTTTTTACTAACTATGTAAAATTCTCTTTTAACAATAGTATTGTTGAAAGAGAATTTTACATAGTCAGCAAAACATTTTTCAAAGATATTTTATAATTTACAAAGCTGATTTTGATGATTTAACTACTATTAGATTTGTCTCAATGAGCTCTACAACTTCAATTAGAAGCCCAAAGGTGGTTAACTTAATACAAAAAAAGTTTTAAATGATGCAGCCCATATTTACAAAACTCTAATTTCTATATGTAAACCACATTATATTACACTATGACCTCTCTCTGGTTGATTGATAAATCACTAATTAAAAAGAAAAAAAGTAGATATCTATTATTAGGCTTTATAATTTATTGCTATAGCGATATATTGCTATCTGGGTTTAAGTCAAATCAAAATCCCGAAAATCAAAATTCTGAAAATCAAAATTCTGAATCTTAAATGTCATGCTATGTAATGTCGGGGTTTCAATATTCAAGCCTGTCTATGATTAGTAATATAGAGTTTAAACATTGAAACCTTGATATTACATAGCATGACAAATAAATCTTAGAAGAGTAGCAATATATCGCTATAGCGATAAATTATAAAATCTTTTATTATTATATATCTAATTTACTATATTAAAATACAAACATGTATAATACTTGCTTTTTTCTGAATTAGTCTAAATAATGATAAAAAAATAAGATCAGGCAAAATAGCGAAAAATTCACAGAATACATAATATGTGTTTTTTTGATTTATTCATAAACATATGATTTTTTCTACTAAAGACCATGTATAATATTTGCATTAATTAAATCCAGACTTAAAATTTTAGGATAAATATAGTTTGAATGAATATAGCAAGAAATTAAAATGAACTTAGCAAAATAGTTAGAATAAACTTGGCACAATAGTTAGAGCAAACATAATATGATAGTTAGAATAGACATATTGCGATAATTAGTTAGAAGATATCATGATAGTTAGAAAAGATATAGCATGATAGTTAGACCAGATGTAATATAATAGTTAGAACAGGATATAGCATGATAGTTAGAATGAATGCAATATGATAGCTAGAATAGATGTAGTACAATTGCTAAAACAAATATAGTATGATAGTTAGAACAAGCATAACATGATAGTTAAAATATAGTATAATAGTTAGAATAGATATAATATGATAGTTAGAACAGGATATATTAATTGTCGAACTAATATAGTATAATAGTTAGAATAGAGGTAGCATGATAAAACAGAATATATGATAGAATGGTGACATAGTATAATTATTAAAATGAGACATAGTACAATTGTTAGAAGAGACACAGAAAACAGAATATAGCATGATAGTTATATTCAGAACATAGTGCAATAGGCATAGCATGGTAGGTAGTTGGATTTGAGCATAAGAATAAAATATAGTATAGATGACACCTTAATAAATAATCAATTGATTTAAAGTAGATGTCACCTATACTATATTTTATCTGAGTATAGTTGGTAGTTACTGTAGATTTAGGACGTAGTTAGGGTTAGCAAATTACTGTAATTTTAAGTAATTTGGCAAACAAAAATTATAAAAATACACCTATATTGTTTAACACTATAAATTACACAAATCAACATATATTACGAAGATAAGTATTTTTTTTTTTTTTATATTTATTTTTATTATTAGTTACTAATTTTTTTTTGAATATGTAGTATTTTCTTTTTTGGTTTTTGGTATTTTTCTTCTGGTATTAATATTTTTTGGTGTCATCAAGTCAATCGTGATGTGTCATTAATGAGTTCTTTCGTGTTTATATTGTCATTGCTAATATTGGCATTTTGAAGCTTTAGCTTCCTTTTACTATAATCATATCTAACTTTTTTTTGTACATATAGGAGTTTTTCTTTCAGTTTTTCATTCTAAATACATTGCTATTTGTGAGGTTTTACTCATTTATTTTCGCTGTTAGTATTTGCATCTTGGAGTTTTTGCCTCTATTATATCCTTTGTGTGATACTATTTATTATCGTCACATTGGTACTGATATTGATATTTTTGAAATATAGCAGTGTAAAGTAGAGTAGTGAATTTTTTTTTAGATTAAGTTATTGGGTAGCTTTAAAGTTAGATAGAATTGAATTAGTGGCAGGGTTATAATTAGGGTTAGGGTGAGTATTATAGTTAGTACCAGTAAAAGTTAATAGAGTTAGTAGTCTAGTTAGCAATGAGTAAGAGTTAGTAAAGTTAGTATAATAGTTAATGACGAATAAAGATTAGTATTAGCGATAAGATAAAGTTAATAGTATAGTTAGTGATAAGTTAGATTTATCAGTATAGTTAGTGACGAGCAAGATTGTTAATAGTATAGTTAATGATTTAGTGGTATGATTAATAATAGGTAAGGCTTAAAGGTTAAATTAGTTGCAAAGATTATATTCATTATATTATGTAATTTTTGAAATATTTGTTGTATAATAGAAATAAACTTGAAATCTGCATATTATATAAATAAATAAATAAATAAATAAATTTTTTAAAAAAAAAAAGATAAATTAAAACAAAAAAATGCATTTTAGTAAAGCTGAAAACAATTAAAACAATTATAATTCTAAATTTAATAATAAAAATTATATCTAGTATAGTGTGATAGTTAGATTTGGGACATAGTATAATAGTTAGATTTGAGATATAGTGCAATAGTTAGTTTTAGGATATAGTGCAAAATTAGTATAATTTTTTAATTTTTATTTTTCTTATAATAAATTTTTTATTGGTTCTGAAGTAATTTCTAAGGTTTTTGTTTAATATATATAATATATTATTACAATTAATAATTAATTATGTCTTTATCATTATGATTAAATTGTCTATTATGTGACAAGTGATATATATATAATATAGTACTATTATAATATAAATATAATCCTATATAAATATATTCTTGCCCAAAGCAGTGCAAGGGTTAAAGAGCTAGTATTATTATTTTTTTTTTTTTGTTTTTAAGGTGACCTCTTGGTCGATTCTCTTTATTCAGTTATTAGTCAAGTTTTACCGTACGCTAAGCCCCTTATGACACCTGTACAGTATACATATTTTGGAGAGTACAAACTAGCCACACGTACAACTTTTGATTGCCTATTTAAGTAGTCCGC
>CAJVQC010001351.1:0-10351 GCA_910592285.1 Racocetra persica
CGTACTCGTGGCCCCGAATTCATTTTTGTGCACTCTTGTGACAGAAAATCGTTACTTTAATAAAGCTTTATTATGATGAGATGATCTTCCAAAATTAGCCAATCATGATAAAGCCCGCTATGCTATCTACAGATAGTTAAGGTTAGGATTATGACTATACTTCATGTTAGTATGTTAGGAATAGAATTAGGGTATAGGTTTATATGAATAATTTAAGTGTTAGCCTAAAGAGTTTAATCAACTATTACACGCGTAAGTATATTAAACAGACTATACTACTTTACATAGGACTACTTCATAATTAACTTATTTCGAAAATAAGTATGAGTTTAAAAGATCTAAATTTCTGTTCTAAAATTTCGAAATAAAAATTAAATAATCGTAGTTGGTGATAAAATTAGTTTCTTTGGACAAATATCTATTAATAAGCGATTATATAAATAAGTAAATAATATAAAAAAAAATAGAATTTATACGTCATAAGGGAGGGTCGGGTATTCTGGCGCGGGGGTATTGTGGCGCACTCATGTTTTTTTGCAATTTCTCTTGATACAGTGATCCGAATCGAATGATTTTAGCACCATTCGATTCGTCTTATCAAGACGAATCGAATGTTACAAACATCACTTTATTCTGATCACTGGAGCGCAAGAAGATAAGGTAGTAAAATATTACGGTAATTTGTTAATTTCTCTTATGTATTTCCTTTTTTGGCAAATTATACAATACGGGCCAATAGTTAACAACTTTCAACAAGTTAATATTCCGAGATGGAAATGAGAGCTAGAGGCTCTCCAGAACTATAAAAACATCGAGTTTCCGCTTATGATTCGACAATTCACTCGAAACACTTGTATTTGTGCATAAACTTATGTTTAATTTATTAATAAAGTAGAGCTCTTGGCCTATCGTTATAAGATTTGTGTTTCGAATTATACCTTGGAATTCTTTTTTTTTTTCCTTTGGCAGAATTTAACAGGCCGCACAAACTTATATAATCCTGATAACTTGTGAAGTTTGTTGCTTTGTGGTGTCGACTCAAAGTTTCATTAGGAACAAGATGTTTTAAAAGCACTGGGTAATTACCGGTAATATGTAATGCGACGTATAATGGTAAAATGATCAATGAACATTTTAATGATTAATAAGCAGTTAGACGAATAACGATCCAATGGATAAATGATTAAATAATAAACTAAATGATTAATAACGGTTAAACGATTAAATAATAGACGGTTGAACAATTAATGTTACGGCTGATGCTGAAGTTTGGCTGATGTTGAAGCTAAAAAATCTGATTGGCTAAATTTTGCAGATCACCCTAACCCTAACCAATCAGATTTTTTAGCTTCAACATCAGCCAAACTTCAGCATCAGCCGTCACAATTAATAAACAGCTAAACGATTATTAATCGTGTAGCATATAGTTAAGTGACGCAATTAACCATTAGCACAATTTTTCATGGTTCCAAATCCTAGTTATTTATATATTTCTTTAATTATTGCCCAATTTGTATTTTTTTTTTTAATGTTATTTAATCAACTTACCTATTGATACAAATTCAATGTATAGTAGAGATAGGACACTTTTGAAGTACACTATTTTTTTTTTTTAATAAAGTCACTTGCTTTAATTATAAAATTATTAATTTATTTATTTGTCATGATCATGAAATTATCTAAAGAAAACAATCAAGATCATAATTGTAGTGCATCTAGCTATTTGTAGCACCTAAATAGTGTTATTTTAGCAAATTTCTGTAAATAGCTAGTTAGAGCAATATTGCTTTTGTCTGAATTTCTGTTTTTGTGATAACTGTTTGTTTATTAAACAACTAACAGATAAATGCATTAATTCATAAATGTTTAAGTTTTTATTTTGTAGTTTTTTAAATTTTGCTATTTTTAATTAAACACTACTGCAAAACAAAAGATATTAAAAAATTCCTGTAATTGTGATTGTAATTCAACAAATGTAAGCTTATATGAAGACAATCATAATCATAATCACAAGAATAAATAATTGTAATTATAGTGTGATTATTATTGTATGCAAATAAAATAATTCAATCATAATTGTGATTGAGACAAATAAAATTATGATTTAAAGAAATCAATCAGATTATTATTGTAATCAGAGTTATAATAGTATGAAATATATGAAAGAAATAAATTGCCTTAAATTTTACAATTAAAAAAAAAAATAAAAATAAAATAAAAAATTACAAAAAATTAAAATTAAACCAGAATGAGTACCAAAGTCATATTTAACCCAAATTTAGATCCAAGTTCAAAATTATATCCAAGTTCAAAATTGCATTCAAGTTTAAAATTGTGTCTAAGTTTAAAATTGCATCCAAGTTTAAAATTGTATCTAAGTTCAAGCCTAAAACTATAATCAAACCTACTATAACTAAAAAAAATTTTAACAAAATTGAGTCAAATATATAAAAGTTATTGAGTCTGCTCTTAAAGCATTTTCTAGTACTAAACCACTTAGCATTCGAGCAGCTATATCAAAATTTGAAGTTGCAGCAATAACTTTAAAGTGCGTAGTAAAGAATGATAGTTCACTTGACTATTTTAGTTCTATAATAATCTTAAGTGTTCATGAAGAAGAACAGTTGGTAGGCTATTATAAAATTATATTAAGGCTAAGGTTTGGTCTTACAAAGTTGAGTGTTAATTACTACATAATAAATATTGTAAGAAGTAACAACCATGATTATCTTTTAAAAAATAGTGAATCTGACAAGATCTGATAAATATGTTTTATAAAAGACCACTCTAATTTGTTTTTTTATATGCTTCAAATCTTGTCAAAATCATATATATAGAGAGCTAATTCAACTATTGTTAAAATTTATTTTGATAAGCTCCATAAAATAATTGAAGAACATTTACTTACTGCTAACCAAACCTGAAATATAGATAAAACTGGTTTTGTCATATCCTCTAAAATACAGAAAGTTATTGCTACAAAAGGTTCCCACCAAATTCACAAAGTTTTATACAGAAACTTCTATAATTATATCTCTGTTGTAATGACCAAGCCTGAATCCAAGTATAATGCAAGCCCATGATCGATGCACATACCTGAGCCCATGATCCAAGTCTGGGTTTCAGGCTCATGATACCAGTCATGCTATCATATGAATCATAAGGTCATAAATTAATATATCATAGCAAAAGTTTAATTGAAGGATAATTGATTCGCATAAAATATGTAGTCATCAAATAGTCAATGCATAAAAAATGAAATTATAGAGTAGAAGTAATTTGTAATTAGCATTAGTAAGCATGATAGTATAGCTTTAACAATAGTATAAAAAGACAATACAAACCTTTTGTACAAGCTAGTCTGTTCAATCTCTTTAATAAAAATTCCTTGCTTTGAATCAACTTCGACCTGCCCATTACAGTTTGAACAGACTACCTTTCAAGTCTCAGAACCCTAGATGCCTAGTTGTCATAATCAAACCATTATTCAAACATAAAATAGCTTTCACCCTTTGGCATCTCTATCTGTAAAATCGATCAATTCCAGTTTCACCCACTTTTTCTGGTCCTAGTTACTGCTTTGAAAAAAAAAAAAAAAATAGCACATAATAATAATAATATACTTCTGCTTCCCAATTGATTTGATAATCGTTGCTTTTAAGTTCTCTTGTTACTTGAACACTTTCTAACTTCCCTGTATTTTTTCTTTTTTTTCTTTTCTTTTTCCTTTATCTTTTCAAAAAAAAAAATAAGGAAACTTAAAACACTTAAAACAAACAACAAAGTTTGTTAACACTACAAGTTATAAATAGAGGACCAACCTGATCTCAACATCATATTGACAGCACTAAACCAAATTCAGTTGGACTATCAAATGCTTCACCAAGAAAATGTGGAACTCAAAAACACTCTCAACCAACTTCAAGGTCAAGAAGGTGCTAATATTCAGTATAAAAACCCCAAAGTTAGCCTTTTAGACAAATTCGATAGCTCAAGAGATAATTTCTGAGGATTCTTGAACCAAATTTACCTTGTTATACAAATGTAGCCAAACTGCTACCCGGATGACCAGACTCAAGTAGGTCTTTTGGGAAGTTTATTGTCAGGACCAGCTTTGGCTTGGTTTTCTTCTTTGTTGGAGAAACAATTAGAACTGTTGGGAGATTTTGAAATATTAGTCAAAAAATTTGAAAAAACTTTTGGTGATGCAGATAAGTCTAGAATGGCTGCAAATAAAATATGAAAGCTTATCCAAGGTTTTAGGGCAGCTTCAAGTTATGCTTCAGAATCCTGGCAGATTGCAGACAATTTGAACTGGGGTGAAGCAGCACTAATTGATCAATTTAGGAATAGGCTCCAGAATGATATCAAAGATTTGCTTCTCACTGTTGAGGACCTGACCTCTCTAAACGATGCTATTTCAAAAGCAATTAGATGTAATAACTGATTATTAAACATAGGCAAGAATGACAACGTGGCCCAAACACAGAATATTACCAACCACAACCTTCTAATAGTTCAACAATCTCTTCCAGGGAGCCTATTCAAATAGATGCTATAAGGTTTAAACCATTATCGGTGGAGAAAAAAAAATGATGCTGCAACAATAACTTGTGTATGTACTGCGGTGAACCAAGTTATATCGTCAAGAACTGCCCAAAGAAGAAAAAATTGCTACCATCTAGAATCAACGCTTTAGTTGCCACAGATGAATTGTTGTGAAAAAGAGAGACCCAGTAACAGTAAGGGTGCTGCAACTGGACTACATAACTAACTTACCCCTAAAGAAATATCATCCAACGAACCTGTAACTGTACTTACTCTGGCTTTATATCTCCACCTGCCAGATGGAACCCCAGTAAATACACAAGCTCTAATTGATTCGGGCCTTAGTATATTTTTTGAACATGACCTTGGCCCAAAAACATAACTTACCTATTTTTGAAAAAGAAACATTACTATTCGTGGAAATAATTGATGATCGTGAAATCTTATCTAGAACAGTAAAATACAAAATGGCACTACTACTTTTGCATTTTCAAAATCATTATGAAAAAATCTCTTTCAACCTTATTTCGTCCCCTCATTATGAAATAATCCTGGGCTTACCTTGGCTGGTCTCACATAATTCTGAAATTAATTGGCATAAACGTTCTATAACCTTTTCTGACCCAAATCGTAAAGACCATCTTTCAAATACTACACCACTAAGGACTAACAACCCACCGGATGGGGAACAAATTTTTATGATCCAAGTTTTCACTGCTATCCAGCTAACTCAGGTTTCTCGGAGCCAAATTCTTTCCTAGTCCTTCTGAATAAATATAAGAAATTTAGTGATATATTCAATAAGAAAGAGGCCAACCGATTGCCAGAAAACCAGCAGTATGATTGTGCTATTGATCTGTTATCTGAAAAACAACCCCTTGAGGACCTATTTACGAACTTCCCATACTGGAGCTTGAGACTCTGAGGAAATATAATGAGGAAAACTTAAAAAAAGGGTTCATTCGATATTCAAAATCACCTGCAGGTGTATCTGTACTGTTTGTTAAAAAGAAAGATAGCTCTTTACACAAGTGTATAGATTACTGAGGTTTGAATCAAATTATAGTCAAAAACCGCTATCTACTCTCTTTAATACCTGAGCTACTAGACTGATTTTCTTTTGCCCAAGTTTTTACAAAAATTGATCTGAGAGAGGCTTACAATTTAGTCCATATAAGGCTAGAGGACAAATAGAAAACAGCCTTTCATACATGATATAGGCATTTTGAGTATTTGGTGATACCTTTTGGGTTCACCAACACCCTAGCAGTATTTCAACACTTGATGAATGATATATTTAAAGATTTTCTGGACCGGTTCATAATTATCTATTTGGATGATATCTTAATATATTCACTTGACCAAAAGACACATGACCAACACGTGCAGTTAGTATTGGAAAAGCTGTGTCAAAATGGTTTGTTTGCAAAGTTAGAAAAATGTGAATTTGATAGAGAGACATGGATTTTTGAGTTACCACATCACTCCCAAGAAATCCAAATAGACTTAGAAAAGGTTAAAAGCATTTTTACCTGCCAACTCCAACCTCAGTTCGAGAAGTGCAATGATTTTTGGGTTTTGCCAACTATTATCAGCAATTTATCAAATGTTATTCCCAGTTAGTCATACATCTGACTAATCTAACTCAAAAATCCAATACAAAAACTTTAGTTTGGACCTCGTAAGCTCACAAGCCTTTATCACCTTAAAAGAGGCTTTTAACTCTGTCACAATATTAGCACAAGCTGACCTAACAAAACCATTCTTCTTTGAAACTAATGCCTCTGATTATGCTCTAGGAGTGGTCCTATCCTAGTTGTACAAAGGTAACCTCTACCTATCGTCTACTATTCATGAAAACTCACCCTGGCAGAGATCAATTATAATGTTTATGACAAGAAGTTACTTGCAATAATAACAGCCTTCAAGCAATGGCATCACTACCTAGAGGGGGCCCAACATGAAATCACTATCTACTGTGATCACAAAAATCTGCAATACTTCACTACGGCAAAAAACCTCAGCCATTGTCAAGCCAGATGGTCACTTCTACTCTCAAGTTACAACTTTAAGATTACATTTTGATCAGGACAAGAGCAAGGGAAATCCGATGCTTTATTTAGGAGATCTGATTACCAGCCTCAGGATGGTGATGAAACTGTGACACAGCAACATACTACTTTGTTAAAAGATCACAACCTTTATATAGATGCTACCTTGTGATACCAATTGATACTACCATGGGAGACTAAATCCATAATCGGTTGAAGAAGAACCCTCTAGCTTTAGATGTAATTAAACACAAAGAATGTTCTGATGAAGGCAATCCAAACAAGCATTCTGACTACTATAAATTTTAATTTTCTGATGGGCTACTATTCAGAGAAGGCCTATTGTATATACCCAACACATCAGAGAGGCTAGAAGTATTACAAAAATAACATGATTTAAAGTTAGCCGGTCATTTTGGGTAGCCAAAATGATAGAGTTAATAACACGTGATTACTGGTAGCCAAAGCTCTGCTCTTTTGTAAAAAACTACATTAAAACTTGTGATATTTGCGCTAGGGCTAAAATCTCCAGGCATCACCCTTATGGGTTGCTAGTTCTCTTGTCTATACCTACTTAACAATAGCAATCTATCTCTATGGATTTCATCACAGATTTATCTACATCTTTAGGATTTGATTCCATACTTGTTGTAGTCAACCTATTGACAAAGATGGTGCATTTTGTTGTATATAACAAAGATATCAATGCAGAACAAACAGCACAACTAATCCTAAAGGAGATAATATGACTCCACAGGGTCCCAAAAGACATCACCTCAGATAGAGAACCTCAATTTGCCTCTAAGTTTTGGAAACACCTTTTCTACTTACTAGAAACCCAAGTTAACCTATCTTTGGCCTACTATTCTCAGTCAGATAGGCAAAGTGAAAGGGTTAATCAAGTGTTAGAGCAGTATTTGAGATACACAATCAACTATCACCAAGACAATTGAACCGACTTACTTCTACTAGCTGAATTCACTTATAACAATTCAATTCATATCTCCACCAAGACCACACCCTTCTTTGCCAATTATGGTTTTTATCCTCACTTCGATTTGCAGTTACTGTTTCATTCTTCAGTCCCCTCATAGAAGATAATGCTGATCAACTACTCAAATAAAGAAAACACTTATTAGTGAATTAAAAGAAGCCCAGGAATATTATAAAGCAAAAGCAGACCAAAAATACCAAGAAGGTCTCAGTTTTTAAATAGGAAACAAAGTCTGGCTCTTATGCCACAATATTCACACTACATGGCCCTTCAAGAAGCTAAATTATCAGAAACTAGGGCTATATACTATTACGCAGATAATTAACCCAGTTGCATATCATCTATTACTACCTCCTACATCTAAAATTCACAACACGTTTCACGTTTCTCTGCTAAAACTCTACATAGCTAATATAATTCCTGGTAGATCATTAGAACCTTCTCCTCTGGTAACTATAGAAGGAGAAAACGAATACGAAGTAAATAAAATACTTGATATAAAACAGATTTGAAAAAAATTATACTACCTAATTGACTAAAAAGGCTATGATATCAACGAACGATCCTGAGAACCTGCGAAAAATATGGCCCATGCTCAAGAAGCTATTGACATCTTTTACCAATACTACTCTAACAAGTCTAGGCCAAGGCAGTAAAGCACAAAGGCAAAAAGAAGAAGGTGAGATTGTTAAGAAGGGGATAGTATAATGATCAAGCCCGAATCCAAGTAAAATACAAGCCTGTGATCGATGCATATGCTCGAGCCCATGATTCAAGTCTAGGTTTCAGGCTCGTGATACTAGTTATGCCATCGCATGAATCATGAGGTCATAAATTAATATATCGTACTAAAAGTTTAATCAAAGGATAATTGATTCGCATAAAATATATAGTTATCAAATGGTTAATATATAAGAAATGAGATTATAGAGTAGAAGTAATTTGTAATTAGTATTAGTAAGCACGATAGTATAGCATTAACGATAGTATAAAAAGATAATACAAACCTTTTGTACAAGCTAGTCTGTTCAATCTCTTTAATAAAAATTCTTTGCTTTGAATCAACTTCGACCCGCCCATTACATCTGTCATATCAATGATTTTGGCTACTAGTAGCTATATACTATCCTTGATTATTTATAAAAATATTTGTGCAATTTCTAATTTATTAAATAGTTTTCTGGCTAGCACTATTATAGATTTTACTAACTCAAAATATATGAAAAAAACCTATTTCAAATATACATTGAGTATTTTATTAGTTTTATTCTTTCTCAATAGCTAGTTCATTTAATTCTTGATAGACACAAAAGCTATATAAACTATGCTAGTATTAATTTTTGTTATAAAAACTTATATATCTGAATTGATTATTAATGCTTATAGAGTTAGAGAAATTTGGTCTTTTAATCCTAACACTATTAGTCTAGATCATCTTGTTCTGTCTATATCTACTGAACAAATTGATTTTTTATCTTCATCTTGACAAACCAATTAACAAAATCCAAATTTCTTTAAATTATCTTATTTCATTTATTATTTCTCTATCTTGTCTTATTTTGCTTAATATTCTTCTGTTTTGTCTCAACCTGTCTGTTATTTCTCTATATTATCTTTATAACAAATTTATTGTTTCACTTTGTCATCTCAACTAATTCATCAACAAAATTATTTTGCTAGTACTACAATAGAAAATAAACTATTAAAAGTAGAAATCGAGTCTTTAAAAAATTAAAATAAAATATTAAAAGAGAAACTTAAATCATTTAGAATCCCAGTACCTGCTCACTAAAATTAGATCTTAAGTATTCTACTTACAAAGCTCTAATGCAAACAAATTAATCAAAGCCCTAGCAGTTAAAAAAAGAAAACTTTTTCCTTCACTTAACTTCTTATTAATGAGAAATCTATATAAATTTTAAAAGAAATAGACAAGCTAGTAAAAGACAAGACAGAAAATACAAAATAAAAAAAGAAGCAGCTGCTCAGAAATAAGCTAATCGAGAAGTAAAGAAAATACAAAAAAAGGCTAAAATAAAATTAAAAAAATTTATATAAGCAGAATAAAAGAATTAATACTAATAATAACAAATAATCTTCTATCATGTAATTATATATAATTTTAAAATTAAATTACTTTTTGATGTAGTTAATGTTGTAGTTATATATAGATATCAAGAATACAATTTATGCAGTATACTGCAGTATGTAAATCTATTAATATATGTAATATGCTATAATATCTTCAGTTAGAAAAAACATAATAGTTTTTTAATAATGTTTAAAAGGTCAAAAACTATTTTTTTTATAGTATATACATTTTTTGTTTTACTGATAAGTAGTAAATTGTGTCTTAGTTTATTTTAATAAATCTTAAAAATAACTATACTTTCACTGAAAATTTTTACTATTAGTACCAGTATTTAATATTTGTATTCTCAGAGTTCTCATGAGAATACAATTAAAAATCTGTGCATAGTTTAAACCATTTTGCTGTTTTCTATTAAGAATATTTTGTACACAGTAAAGCTAATAATTGTGTTCTTATATAAGATATGTGTGGGTATTGTGATAAAATTAAGGTATAACACAGAATCTATTGGTCTAAATTAAATGATATTGGTACCTATTCGATTTGTCTCAATGAGATAAATCAAATGGTACTAAAATTATTCAATTTAGATCATAGAATCACGAGTTATTTACAATCGTATGTTATATGAAATTAGAAGAGTATTGTAGTTGATAAGGATATTGT
>CAJVQC010001352.1:0-10350 GCA_910592285.1 Racocetra persica
TTAGCCAATAAATTTATTATACTATCACTATAGCATCATTAAAATGATTATTCTTGTATTGATTAAATAAAAAAAAGAGATAAAATTAAACTTTGGTTATTTAATTAATCTAAAGTCTCTCGCAAATATTTTCATAATAATTATGAAACCTCAAAGTTACAATTATTTGTTCTGTGAAACTTATGAACGCATCCTAGAAACTTTCGTTAGTCAAAGAAAAATGAACGTTATTTAATAAATCGAGATCATTATTATTTGTGCATGAACATATTGAAAATCCAAATGGTTCATATAATCCAACTTTCAAATACTGGGTCATTCACATTATTAAAATCCTTCTTGTTAGTAACTCAATTCATGCAAACAAGTTGGGAATAATTTAGGGACATAGATCTGTCCTGTTAAAAACTTCTATGAAATCATTTGCTCAATGCATCAAGCAACCGAACATTTTGTCAAAATGGGACTTGTAAAAAAGTACGATGTCAAACCTATTTTTTTTTTTTATAAATAAAATTCAAATAAAAATTTAAACTTTGAAGATTCGTATACGATATGTTATATTTTGCAAAAAGTGGTTGCTGATGCAATGCATGAATATAAAGGATGAATTACCCGATGAGCCTTTATTAAAGTTCCTCCTATTCTTCCAATTGTCACTGAAGGTTTTTTTAAACCATGTGCAGGTAAATATTAAATACTTTTTCAAGATTAGCTTCATGATTGTTATATTAATAAAATAACCTATTTGTAAATTAATACTATTGATATGACTTCGGTACCTGAAGGTATATAGAATATATTTTATATAAGGGATCATTTTTCTAGATTCACTTACGCAGAGCCATCATGTTCAAATACTGCTGAAGAAACTGCAGCATGTTTGTTTAACTTTGCTTAACATATAATCCTTAATTCAGATATTTTTTCTACTCGAAAAGAAACCACTCAAAAGAATTCAATTCAAAGATCAGGCGAATTGTTTTTGCTGTCAAAAAACAAACTTCAGCACCTAAGCTTGTTCTTGTCAAAGGAACAATTTATTATGTACGAGACGCTGTGAATTCGTTTACAAACATTTTAATATGAATGTAAAAATCGATAAGCATTTTTAATATGAATGTAAAAATCGATAAAAATCGATAATTTATTTCGTAATCACAATTCATATGATTATACATGTATAAATTTATTATCATAAATTTTCACCGATCAAGAAATAAAGTAATTCATTTTCAAATTTACGAATGATCCACTTCGATTAATAATCAATATAAATTGAGGAACGACGCAGAACACTATATACTTGTACGTGTGATCGTACTGGTCCTGCGCAGCATCACATGCTGCGTAGCTATCTTATATGTTATTCTTTTTAATACGATGGAATTACAACCTACATCAATACAACAAAAAGTGGCAACTTCACTACAATCGGTTGTAATTAATTATCTATCTAAAAAACAGTTAATATTGTCCTTTATGGTGCTATATACTGAATATGATACTAATCGGAAAAAAAAGCAAAGAAACACTACAGTATTACAATATTGATGATTACCGTATTAAAAATATATATACACATTGTTAAAAATTATCTATACAACAATATATTAATTTATAATTTAACTAGTATTACTAGAACAATTAGAACTACCGCTCTAATTCAAACTTTAAAAGAATTTCCTCCAATGGTATATATCCTGCTAAAGGTCCTTCACGATTAGTACCACCCATTTGGTGAATACCATTTAGATTCACATGTCGTAAATCTTTTTTATAAGAAAATACGGGACCTCCACTGTCACCCCCATCACGTTTTGCGTTTGAAAATATTAATGGATATCTAAAATGTCTTTCCTCATTTGTATAAAATCCATTGACCCCAATTATTGTTCCACAAGTAACGTGTGAAGTGTGGCCAGACTCACATATATGAACACCATAGCTGGATATAGCCGCGTCATATTCAACAATCAACTCTTTATTATATTCAGAATCAGTGTTCCTTATAATCACTGTCGTATTGATACGTTCTATAATTTCTTCATTATCTATAGAGATTAAGCCAACGTCGAGCGGGGCTATATTGTACAATTTCATAGGCCCGATTAAATCGCTATACTCAGGTGAATTCCATTTTAGATAGTAAAACGATTGATTAGCGCTATTAGAGCAATGTCCATTAGTTACAAAATAATTGGATTTTAATTCTTTTGATTTTGCCCAAAAACCCAATGAACAACTAATTTCGTAGACCTCATTATATAATCCATCTCCGGCCATGAATCGAGTACCTATGTCTCGAGTATTTACAGTGTCTATCTCCATATTATTTGTTTCAACAAAAGGAAGTTGGGTATTATGTGCAATAGAAATATTTTGATGGTCTATAGTTTCTTTATATTGACGAATGTTTCTGATGGCATCGAAAAACTTCTTATTTTTTTCATCATCGTCTTGGAATGATTGTAAAAAGACACGATTAGATTGTATAGAAATGTAACAAATGATACTCAAGGGTTTAAATTCTTTAGCTAGATTTAAGATTTGCTTAAACGTCTTTCTTAATTTTGCTATGGAATTTTTTACTGGTATAAAAATCAATAAAGATTTATAATCTCTCATTCTAGATCTTATAAGCCTTCTCAAAGTCTGGTTTCGGTCTGTATTAATATATATTTTATTCCTCGGTACATTTATGTAAGTTCCTCCCAAATTTGTGTTATATTCTTCTATTATTGGCTGTAGGAGTCTATCAACCATCAATAAATTCTTTTCATTACCCAATAGCGTAGGTAACTTACTATAACTTGTTTTCCATAATTTTGCTAGTGGTTCTCTATAATATCTATAAGCATAAATTGTCAGGTTATTTTGTAAAGCGAAAATAATTAATAAAAAATTAACTAAAAAGTTTATTTTCATAATTACAATAGTTTATAATATATAATAGTAATGGTAAGATAAGGAAGAAAAGGATAGATCGTACCATTAACTAAAGCGCATGTTCCACTATTAAATACCTTTTTTTATAAGCCATTGAATAAGTTCAATTTCTGTAATAGACTCATTTCATTTGCGCTACAGAGAAAAATGTAATTTACAATTCGTTATTTTTTTACTTTAAATTAAATATTCAAATAGTTAAAGTAGGTGTGATCTATACTTGATTTGGTTTTTTACCAGTACGATCATATGAAATATGTGAGGGATGGTTCCGTTCAACTTTTTGGTTACCTATATTTTTTTCCTATTTTAGAAAGTGTAATGGTTAGGGAAGGGCCAGAAAATACGTATTTTCTTTTGGGGAGGGGCCTTTTCAAAAAATACGTCTGTAGTTGCCAAGATATCTTAATCAAAGTTTTGGTACAAATATCAATACAGTTAATATTAATATAGAAGTTTTAAAATTTTTAAATATTTTGATTGAAGATATCTCAGTAATCACTTGACCAAAATTGATAAATTTTTTTTATTTAAATTTTACAGATCTGTAGAATTTAAATAAAAAAAGTTCATCAATTTTGGTCTAGTGGTTGCTGAGATAACTTTGATCAAAGTTTTAGTATGAATATTGGCACAGTTGTTATTAAGTAATATAAACATTTTAAATTTTTTATAAATTTTGATCAAAAATATCTCAACAAATATAATTTTTTGTCGCGGCTGAAGCTGGAAACGGCTGAAGCTGGAAATTAGGGACCTCGATTTAAAAATATAAACCCTACCAAAATCCACTTATACATTTTTATTATCAAAACTAACCCTAAATTCTAAGCTAACTATGAAAAAAAAGCTAAAAAATTGCACCCCCAAAATTTTTAAAAATTTCATATTAAAATATTTAAAATTTCCAGCTTCAGCCAATTTCCAGCTTCAGCCACGACATTTTATTATAAAAGATAAAAATGCTAAAGAAATATATAATATTATATATAATTAATAATATAGAATTGAATTAATAAGATTGAATATAAAGAATTTATTTATTAAAGAGCAGTGTCATTTATCAACTAATTATTTTTATCAGAAAATTACCTCTTCTATTTTTTTAATATATATAAAATTAGGTTCTTATATATAATTTTAACTTTTTACCTTCTAAAAATTATCTGATTTTTGTTATATTACTTATCAAAAGTCTACAAAGATAAATAATTTAAGTTTATAAAAATTTACTATTTAATTTATTCTATTTAAATTAAATTACAGATATATAGATTTAATAATTTAAGTATTTAAAATAAGTGATTTAAGTTAGCAATATTTTTATTTGATTTTATTTTATTTTAATAAAATATAAAGAATTTTTATTAATTTAAGTATTAAAATATGTAATACAAATTTATAAATATTTATTAATTTTGCTTTTTATTCACATTTTTTTAATGCATTTATTTTATAATAATTGTCTGGAGTATAGCAGAAGATATTTTATAGATAAATAAAATAATCTGTATAAATATAATATATTAATATAATAATTATATAATAGTTCTAGTCAAATAATATTTTATTAAAAGATATAAAGTGTTAAAATAATAAACATATCAGAAAAATAAATATATTGTGAGAATAAATATATTAAATAGATAAATATATCAGATAGATAAATATGTTAAAAAATGAAAGTATCGAAACAATAAGAATAAAGTATTAAACAGATAATAATATCAGAAAGATAAAGGTATTAAAAAAAATAAAAATGCTAGAAATAAGTAATTTAACAAATAAGAGTGTTGTCAGAATATTGGGCTAATAATTTAAACTCAAAAATGTATTACTATAATAATCTATTAAAAGTTGTTAAAATGTTATCACATGATAATATCTGTTTGCTATTAAAAACTATTAAAAATTATTATTATATGATAATATTTATTAATTATTAAAGGCACAACACTTATATAATAAATCTAGTTAGTGTTGTGTATATAAGCCCATAACCTTAACTTTAGTACTGCTTCTAGTTATTTTTGTACATATAGAATCTGAAATATTTTGACTATAGCTTTCTCTTATTAAAAACTATTATTACATAATAATGTCTGTTAACTATTAAAAGCTGTTATCTCATAATAATATCTGTTAAACATTAAAAGTTAATAAAAATTGTTATCATATGATAGCATCTGTACCTCTTCTATATAATTAACTCTACATACATATTCCTGCATAACCATCCTGTTATTAGTATTACGTGATATGTCGAGTTAAACTTGAAACGGACTTCTAAGTCAGTTAATTCAACTTTTAAGTTGAGTTGAGCGGACTTGAACTTTTAACACTCTCACTTTTTTACTATATAAATAATATCAGATAAAAGTACCTGAAATTACATTAAATAGTATAGGGATTCTGTTTTCCTATTCCTTCCTTATTTTATTTTATTTATTTGTTTAAATTATTTTTTATTTTCAATTTTATTTTATTTTTATTTTTTTTAAAACACTTTGAAATTGTAAGAATTCAAATTATAATAAATTACAATACAATATACGAATTATTATACTTTTCAAATTGCTGTGATCACACATAACGCAAAAATCTGCAAAACTTCTTTAAATTAAATATTGATTTTACGAATTGCTAATTAAAATAAAATGCTAATTGTTTACGATAGTGTAACATTAATTAGTATTTTATAACTAGATAAAAGGGTTGGTTTATTCTCTTAAATCTTTACACACCTTGAGCGGAAGTATCAAAATAATGTCGTCCATTTTGCAATTTGAAGTTATTTTCAAATTATACGAGCTAATAGAATTCAAAAATGATTTTAAACATCAAAAGGTTAGGCTAATATTAAAAAATATATGTGTTGTAAGTGGGAACGGAATTTAAATGGATTTGGTATTTCTTAATAAATTATAATTTTAGGATAATTGTTAGTAGGATAACTTTCCGTAATTGGTTGATCACATAAAATTGAATAACAAGTTATAATTGGCCATTCATGCATCATGTGCAACTAACTAATCAAATTACATTATAGTAATCTTTATCGCTTTTCACTTTAACAAATTATTTTTTAAATATCTACCGCACCTTTTATACTGAACTAATATAATGTTTAAAGATCTATTGTTTATTATACCCAGAGCACGTTAAAGATAAGACTCGTTAGAGTCTGTAAACATATAAAAAGTTTTAACACTCTTATCTATTATAACTTATGTATTTTAATGTTCTTTATGTTTTAAAACTTCTTTATCATGGTTTATGAATCGCCTTATCTATTTCTAAAAAAGTTTGTACTATTAGTTTTTTTTCAATAATTCAACTATATTTAACGATCTAATGATTACATATATAGTTACAATATATACCTTTTAAGTAAGGTATCTCTAGTTATGGGATTATTTGGGCTATTTTGCATAGTAACTGTTAGTGCTTCTCCGAAGATAGAGAGGGGTTTAATTTTTATTTTTTACTTATGGAATGTGGCAGATTAAAATGAAATCGGATTAAAATGAAAATGAGGGATAGTGTAAAATAGACAAGCCACTGAAAAATACAAATTTTTGGGGTGCATTTTTTTTAGCATTTTTTTAGGTTTAGAATAGGGTTTAGAAGCAGGTTTTATAATAAACAAGTATAAGTGGGTTTTAGGGGGTCAAATAGAAACCCTTTATTTCATTTTAATCCGATTTCATTATGATCTGCGACATGGAATATTACGTTCTTAAAAAGTACTTTAAATTGTATAAAAACAATTGAAAGTGATTGACCAATCAGAAGAAATTATCCTAAAAATACCGAAATAATGATCTACATCCTTGACATCCTTGTTAAGACATAACGACATTCATGCCTAGCTACGACTAACTTATTTAAGGTACGATGGGTTTACTAATTTTTCCTACCACTTCTACCACTCTGTTTGGTTCTGCTAATTATTCATATATCGGAGTATCTACCTTATTAATCAATTTTATGATACTCCCAATAGGAAGTGGTGGAAAATTAGTAATACCCAGGTACGATCAGTGTACGATCAGTGTACGATCAGTGCCATAAATATTTTACTGAAAAAGTACCGGTTGCTTGAGCTGTCTACACATCAAATACACAGTATTTTTCTTATATTCAATTGCCAAGGTATAGCTATTACTTGCTCTCTCACTATAAAAATTACCATTCTAAAGAATTTAATTCACTAATAATTACGACCTGAAATTAAACACAGCAAAAGAGTTCATAAATAGGGATGAGGATTGATTCTAAAAACTACAATCGACGGTCGATTTTCTGAGCTGATTAAATAATAATCAACAAATATATTGATCAATTCCAAAAAAATCCAGATTACCGAACCTATTTAGAATTTTACTATAATTGTTTGACTTATTTTGAATATAAGATACAATAATTATCATTATATACATACTTTACCGTATGCAGTATGTACGTTAGATCATACTATGAAACTTCTTTTTAGCTTTTTAGTTAGTTTTTTACTTGATTTTTTGCGAGACATGTGAATTTATTTAGATAAAAATATTTCATTATCAATAATTAGTATTTCGCTGCTCGTCATATCTAATTATTAGTTTGGACGGGTGACAAACCACCCATATGTGCAATTTTTAATAGTCATTATACTCTTAAATCTTTCATTAGATTCAATTTATTCATATCAATTTAACGATCTATATATTTTCCAAATCGCATTACACCCTTTATAAATTAAAATTAATAAAATCTTAATGTGAAACTTTCCGTTTGTAACAAAATAAAGAATTTTTTCAGATTAAACTAGATAGCTGCGAGACGTTATCGCGCAAATCAGGAACGAAACCCTAAAAAAGAAAAGTGTTAATTATAAACTTGACTGCCAGCTAAATCACCTGTTGAATTTGCGTCTAACCAATTACTCTACCCTTCAACTGATTACTTTTTCATATATCAAATCAATCAATGTGACATTTATATACACTGATTTTTAGTATCGATATGCGATATATCCTTCAAGTAATTATCTAAGTGTACAATATTAGTAAATGAAGAAAAATATCGATTTCCATTTTTTTCAATGAAATTAATGTACTCCCATGTGCTGTTACTGTACGAGTGACTTTAACTCCGGTAAAAGAAACTTTCTGTCGAATAATTGTTGTTTTCACCTCTATAGTAAATATCTATGAGCATAAATAGATTATTTTAGTTGATCTCTAATACTCGCATAATAAAATAATCTTATTATACAGTTACTAATTTAATACAATTAAATGAAAATGATTGGTTTATTTTAAGTACTTCGATTATACTGTAAATTACAATATCATAATATTTTGATAAACGACTATTAAATATATTAAACAAGAAATGAATAGATCATAAGTATATCGATGCCAATTAATAAATAATTTTACAGGCTATGTCAACGTGAATATGAATAAATTAAATGACGCTAAGGAAAATCCGGACTTCGATCATATAAATTTTATATGAACTAAGTTTGGTTTTCCCTCGTTGTCACCTATATAAAAAAATTAAATAAGTGTCAGCTTACCTTTGAATAAACGATTAAAATAGCAATTAAATCAGTACAAAAAAATTGAATGCAACATAAAGAAATTGAATAAGAAATTATCTGCATTGATTAAAATCAAAACGAATAATAAGATACGTAAACATAATAGCTTATCATTACACTTATTGAAATAATTGGAGAAACACTTATGTATCAATCAGGTCGTTGGCACTAACGTCATATTTACGAAATGTAGCAATCGGAAATGTGTACCAGGTTGGTGACATAGTTCTTCTGATCCACGAACCAGCTTTCAAGATTAAGTGTGGCGCAACACAATCAAAGAAGATTTAAAACAAACGGTCGTTCTGCCAAAAATCGCTCATACCTCAGAAATCAGCATAAGAAACCGCTCTAACAAAAAGTTTTCGGTTGACAATTATACTATTAAGACTACACACCTCTAGCTTTTAACCTTGACCTAACCCTAACCTTAACGTATTTTAAGAATTTTGTCTGCGCCGCCAACCTGGTACACATTTTCCAATTGCCGAAAGGTAATCCTTCTTTTATGATCAATGATAGAGTTTTTATTTTTCATATGTTAAAAACGTGTTTCCAAACTCTGATCAGTGATAATAAATTCTATATAAAAAAATGAAAAATGCCAAATGTCCCGTGAATAGATATTAAAATTTACAATTTACTGTGATTGGCTGTCGATCATCCATCACACGAAAATCTGTAAAATTCCCTTAAATTTGTCATTTTTTTAAAAATTCCATTTTAAAAAATCAGAATTCCAGAGATTCCCTGTCAAATTCCAATTCTCTAGTGTAATATCTATTATTATATAAAATTTTGTAGTTGGTTAATTAAAAATATAGAACTTTTTGTACAACAAACTGCAGGATTTTGAAAGTAATTTAAGTAATTTAGACGGCATAAAAGTTTAAGTTCTTTTGTCACATGTGCTATAAAGATAATTTTTTGAAATCCCGATCCGTTATACAAAAGTTCTTCTATATTTTGAATTACCTTTTTTTTTGGCGACACTCATTTATAAATTTTATAATAAACTTTTTAAACTTGACATTTTGAAAATTTTTACGAAACGTTCTGTATAAGTGTAGTTGATTAATTAAAACTTAATCATTTAATTGTAAGCTGGAACCTAAACCATATAAAATCATAATATTATAAACTAACCTTATTCGTATTCAATATTCTAGAACATAATTTAAATCCTTGCATATAAGAGATTTATAATTTTTGACCGATTTATTTTCTATATATGAGTATGCAGCATAATAATAATAATTGGATCGTATCAAATTTTTCACGTTCATAGATTATATTATTCTTCTTTTCAATAACCTGTGTTATCTGTGCAGAGCTCTGGGTCAAATTTCTGTGAACAAAATTCTCATATAAAGTTGTGTTAAATAACAATATAACTCATGTACCGAAAGCCATTGTTCTGAAAGGACAAAGTTAGCTAGTGTTAGCTATAATTCAGGCCGTTTTAATCGTACTATAACCGTACATATAATCAATAACTCATCGATTTACGTTCCTGGTTTCGGGCGACGGCGTCGCGCAGCTATCTTATTCTATAATTTGATTGGTCAGATATCACGTGATTCTGCTCCGCTTTAGACGACCCCTTAATTTGTGCATCACATATTCATCTGTTACTGATGCAAAACATTCATTTTTGATACACCTGCACCTACTTTTTTTGATACACTTAAATGTAGGGTAAGTGGCACAGAGGTCATTGGCATGCCAGAGTGGCATGCCTATGGTGGCATGCCATAGGCATGCCCAATGCCCAGATTGCCTATAGGCATGCCATTTATATATATTCC
>CAJVQC010001353.1:0-10350 GCA_910592285.1 Racocetra persica
CATCAGTTTGGTGATATTTTATTGTAGAGCGGGAATCTGATATGGCTAGCTACATGCCAACTGTTAATTCTGAAGAGAAGTTCGAAAGAAGTTTTGGACCTTCAGATGAAGTCAAGTGTGGCTTGGGCAGGTCGCATTAGGTATATAGTAGTTTAATGGTTCACCCTGACTGCAGGTAGAAGCCTTGGCAACTGTGTTAGCTTGGTGAGCTTTTTTCTTGGTAGAAGTATTATAATTTGTAATAGATATGTCACTGATATAAAAATTGCAATTATATTTCCAAAATAAAAAAGAGCAGATTGCCTTAGAAAAAAAAAAAAAGTTGTAAAGCTATTTTTTCTGGTTCTAATAGTTTTTAGATTATCAAAATTGGCTTGATGGATTTCAAGATATTTGGGATTAATTTCAAATATCTTGGGATCTACTAGTTCAATTTTGATAATCTAAAAACTATTAGAACCAGAAAAAATAGCTTTACAATTTTAATTAGAAGACCAAAAAGATTATCTTATTGAAAAACTACTTTAAATCTTAATTATATATAGTATATATATATTTTTAAAAATTAAAAAAGTTTTTAATAAAATAATCCTTCTTGATCTTTTAATTAAAGTTGTAAAGCTATCTTTTCTAGTTCTAATAGTTTTTAGATCATCAAAATTGGCTTGATAGATCTCAAGATATTTGAATTTAAAGATTTATTTATATAAATTATTACAGTATTATAATCTATTAATGAAATTACAAAATTATAAAAAACATAACTATCTAAATTAAATTTGTTCTTACATATAAAAATTATAATTTGTTCTAATAGAGATGAAATAGAGTTTTTTTAAAATCTATTTTAGTATCATATATAACTACAACATATTTATATCTTTAAAACCAGAAAGTTAGCTCTATAACTTTAAATTTTAATTATATTATATATTTTTTTAAGAATTTTATAATTTTTTGTATTTACAATATATCACTACTTATAGAACCTGTATAATATAAAATCAAAACAACTTAAAATAATCTGATTTTTTATAAATCAGAATTAGGGTGAGGTGAAGGTAGTATAAAGACAATAAGAGAAAGTTTAATAGTACAATTATATATAAAATTTTTTTGTTAAAATATAAAAAATAGTTTTATAGCAGAATTTTTAGATTACAAACAATTTTTTAAAAAGATAATATTTATTCTAATTTTATATTATATCTAATCTTGCATTCTAATTGGTCAATCAAAAATAGTAATATATCACTATAGAGATAAATTATAATGGGTTTAAAAATTTCATGCATCTGCATAGTTGTGTACTCTTTGTGATCAACCAATCAAAACTGATCACGTGAACATGTGATCAATTGGTTATAACTGGCCAATCAGCATCAATTACAAATTTTATAAAAAAATTAAGATTTTTAAGATTTTTTATTAAAAAAAAAAAAAAAGGAAAGAACATAGCAAATGACAAATCGCACTACAACTAAAAAAAAAAAAAAACAAAATAACGAAAATGCAATCATATTATTACAACTAAAGACAAGCGGTTTCAATATTGATGACTTCAACAACAAAGTCGACCTAGATGAAGAGAAGAGTACGATCTCCAAGAATGATGACTTCAACAAAGTTAAGCCTGAAAAAAGAGAAATATTAATAAATACAAGAAAAAACAAATACCAAAAAAAAAAAAAAATTACACAAACAAAAAAAATTTATCCGAATCTAAGACGATTCTAATATTTCCAAAAGCGACGACTCTAATGATGAAATCAAGCATGAAAAAAGAGAAATATTAGTAAATACAAGAAAAAAAAACAACTAAATAATACAAATGACAACTTTCCCAACTCCAACGATCTCCAAGAACGATGACTCCAACAAAGTCAAGCCTAAAAGAAGAGAAACGTTAATAAGTACAAGAAAAAACAAATACCAAAAAAAAAAAAAAAAATTTACACAAACAAAAATAAACTTACCCGAATTCAAGACGATTCTAATATCTCCAAGAGCAACGATTCCAATGACAAAATCAAGCCTGAAAAAAGAGAAAAGTTAATAAATGAAAAACAAGCAATACCAACACAAATAATAAACTTACCTGAATTCAATACCGACTTCAAAACTCTAATAAAGATGACAACTCCAACGATAAAATTAAACTAGGAAAAAATCTAAATCAAAAGAAAAAAAGAATGAAAGATAAAAAAAAAATAAAGCAAAAAAAAAGACCCAAAAGAAACGAAGATACCAAAGAGAATTACGCCAAAGAGAACAAAGATACCAAAGGAAATTACGCCAAAGCGAACAAAGATACCAAAAAGAATTACGCCAAAGAGAACGTAGCTACCGAAGGAAATTCTGCCAACGAAGAGAATGTGGACACCGAAGAGAACGTAAACACCAAAGGAAGTGAAGACACAGAAGGAAGGAAGACACTGAAGGAAACAAGGAAATAACCACAAAGACTCCGAGAGCAACGAAATGTACCACTCGTAAAGACGACTAAATCTATTCTAGAAGAAAGAAAAATCGTATTAGTTAAAAAAAAGGACAAAAGAAAAAATAAAACCCCAAAAAAAAATAAAATAAAAAAAAAGAAAGCGAAATAAAAAAGAAAAGCAAAAAAAGAAGAAAAGAAAGGAAGAAAAAAAAAAACTAAAAACAAAAAAAGGAAAGATGAAAAAATGAAAAAAGAAAAGATAAAAAAAAAAAAACAAAAAAAAGGAAACGAAAAAAAGAAAAAAGAAAAAAAGAAGAGCGAAAAAGAAAAGCAAAAAAGAAGAGGTGAAACTGAAATGTGAAAAAAAGTAAGTAGCGAAAAAAAAACCTAAAAAAAAGAAACAAAAATAAAGATGCAAAAAAAAGTAAGTAAAGAGAAAGAAGCAAAAAGATGCAAAAAAAAGGGAGAAAAAAGAAGAAAGTGAAAAGAATAATATGCAAAAGTGGCAAAGTAAAAGCAGCAAAGCGAAGACAACAAAGCAAAAGCAGCAAAGCAAAAGCAACAAAGTGAAAGCAGCAAAGCAAAAATGGCAAAGCAAAAGCAGCAAAAGCAAAAGCAGCAAAGCAAAAACAGCAAAAGCGCGAAACAAAAGCAAAGAATAATTATCAAAATACATGATTAAATTTTATTGGCTAATTATATAGGGTGCATGATCATGCAGGTATACAAAAAACATATTCCCAATTATAATATCATTTTTTAAAATTTAAAAAAGCTTACAAATTAAAAAATAAAAAAATAAATCAAATTTTAAAAAAATTATAAAAAACTAGATTAATGTACAGCATTTTGTGTCTGAAGTGCAATAACAACTAAGATCTAATTCATTTTTGATACGACACAAATCAAAATAATACGATGCATCAAAAAGGTAACTATTATATACTGCAGACAGACACCAAATACAGAAGTTATATTTTTGATATTCACATTATTTGTGCATCAAAAATATTATTTTTGTATCACCTTATATAAATATATAAAGTCCTCCGCTACACTTCAAACAATTAAATTTTATCCTGAAGCAACGCCCAGGTTTATAGCTAGCCACTCAATATAATAATTAAAATTTTTTTAGAGTCTAGCAATAATTGTTAATGTAATTACTAATTTGTAAATATTAATTATTATATTGCATAATATCAGTATTATAGTCTGTTAAGATTTTAGATATTGAAATTTTGTTAAATTTAATAAATTTTAAATAATTTTTGATAATTTTTGATTTAAAGTTTAAATTCATTCTTTTGTTAAAATACAATATTATAATATTTTTAATACTTTAGTACTTAAATTTTACAAATTTGTAATTTAATTTATTGCAATCTTGACCAAATATAAAATCTATATTGTATTAATATTTAATACAAACTAGCTATATTTTGTATATTTTAAAAGTTAAATAATTTTGTATAAAATTTTTATTTAAAATAAAATATATATCACTAGAAACAGGCAAATAGAAGATTTTTTGAATCTATAATATAGTCTACACAGATCTATATTATAGTAGTTTACTGCTAATACAAGCCAGAAGTCTACATAAGTTTATATTATAGTAGTTTGCTACTAATGCAAACCAGAATTATAAAATTCTAAAATATTCAAAAATTCCAAAATATTTTGTCTGTATAGTTAAATTTGGATCAAAAATCCAACAGATCATAATCCTAACAAAAAAATCCTAACAATAAAAAATTCTAACAATCAAAAAAGTATTTATTGAGCAATTTTTATTATATAATTGTCTAAATACTAAATCTAGCATATGTGTATATCTAACCTAATCTATATATAGTACAGATAGCTTTAACTTTCTATAAAAAATAGCTTTACAAAAAATGCTACTTTTTTTAAAAAAATTTATAAATTATAAAACTAATCTACAAAATTTGTTCTTTTTGTCTTTAAGAACAAAACTTGTAGTTTAAATTTAAATTTAAATCTAAACTAATAAAGCAGTAGCTTTTTAAACTTTGGCTATTTTATTAAAAATTTGCAAAAAAGTAAACATATATGTTTTTTCTTTTTGACCAATCAAATTATCTTATATAAACTATATATATACTAAATTTTATTAGTATCAGAGTTAACCGGATAAAATTTTTATAATACACTCTTATTTTAAGTTAAGTGACAGTCTAATTTCAGCTTATTCTATTAAGATTACTATAAATAAAAAAGTGAACAAAATCATGTAATTGTAGAGTTAAAGCTATTTGCACTATACTTATCTAATTTTACTCTAATTTAAATAAACTTAATAATTTTTTGTTGTTAGGATTTGTTAAGATTTTTACTGTTGAGAATTTTTTATCAGATATCTATACAGATAAGATGATTAATCTTCTAATAAATCAAATATATATCTAGCCTCATAAAAATTTGCAATATTAAATTTTTTAATTATTATAAAAAAGAGAATTACTATTTTGTATCTGGTGGGTATAATACCTGATATAAAAAAAAATCAAAAATCCTTAATATCTCAAAATTTTACTAAGACAACCATATGTAGGTATCTTAAATAAAATTGTTCAGCATCTAATTTTGTATATAACTATATATATTTCTAACTTTAACCCTAACCTTAATATATATATAGAGTTCTATATAAATATTATACCAGGTATTATACTCTATGGGTAAAGATAGTAAATTTCTATAAAAAAATAATTATAAATTTTTATTAAATAAAATTATAGTTTATGATATTATATGTAACAATATTTAGTAAATATTTAAAGTAAGACTACAAATATATTTTTTAAAAGATTTAAATAGTAATTTAGCTTTAATTGTATAATGAATTGATACCAAACTTAAAAAAAAATCTTAATACTTTTTTTGTATTTAAATTATAGTTTTACCAATTTATATAATATATATTTTAAGAGATATATTGTTTGTTTTAGTAATTCTTCCTTTATTATATAAATTGGTATAGAATTACTCTATAAAGACTAAACTACTCATAAATCTACATATACTTGTACTAATAAAGAATCATTTGATCTATTAACAAGAACTTATAAAAAGTTCTACAAGGAAAACCAAATGCAACCTGCCTAAGTAATTTGTCTTTATTTTGTCTGAAATTCTCAATTTACTAAGAATTTATACTCCAAGAGTCTATAGTAGATGTTTATCGACCTTGTCAGAATCACTGCTCTATATAATATATTACCAATCTGAAGAAAAATTCCCTAACAAAAAAATTCAGAAAGCAAAATAGTGTAAAGGAAATATGAGAAAGGAGATATTTTAAAAAGAGAATATATAAAAAAATAAATATACTAAAAAAAAGAGAAAGAAAAAACAATGCAATACAAGACTAAAGAACTTAACTAACAAATTAGTACCTGCTAATCAGAATACTTATCTACATAATCATAGTAATTATATAGAACTCAGCTAATATAAAAAAAATCTAAACTAAATGCACTTTAATCTATGCCAAGAGCTAAAAATTATATGTATATGACTTTGTTATTAGACTGTATATCTTAATTTCTTTTTATTACACCAACTTTAAATCTATATTCTATTTTAAAATATAACAAATAAATCAACTTCATGTGTTCTTTTGATTTCAATACTGCTTTATCTACTTGGTGTATAAGTCTTTAAAAACCTTTTGAATCTTTAATGTTCAGGACTATATTCCCAAATAAGAAATAAATGCTTTTCTATATAGCTATATGTTTGTTATATTTATATCACGGAGTCACCAAATATAGAAGTAGTAAACAATGCTAATCTTTTGACGAAAATAGCCAAATCTTCTACTTTTGTTAAAAATTAGTTTTGAAAATGTTAAAGTAGCAAGAGAAGTTTTGGTTTTGCAAGTTTCTAACTAAAGAGAGTTTTTCTAAAAGTTCGTCATATCCTTTTATCTTCAAACTTCCTGGGTTTTTTTTTGTTTCTAGAGATTTTTCTAGTTTGGATACTAGACACAAAAGAGAGTTCATTTAAAGAAGCAAAAGAACAAGATATGACCTCTTTGCAAACTATTCAAAATATCTGCTTCTTGATATATTATGTTTGAAGACTTTATTGGCAATAGTTTATATCAATAAAACTTCAAGTTGTTGTTAACTTCTGGTCTTGAGTTTTCAACTTGCTTTTGATACTAGTTGGTCTAAATAATCATTAGAAAGAGTTCTGTATAAAAATATTTAAGAAATATATTAAATTTTAGATTTTAATTTTAAATATATTTTTTAATTGAATAATTTACTATAGTATACAAAAACTAGAAATATAACTTTCTTAAAGAAATAATAAAAAGTAAAAAATATTATTGAAAAAAATTTACTATTATTGTATTAAACATTAAATTTTCAAAAGTATTTTACTAATCTTTTAATATAAAAAATCAATAAAATTAGATATATGTTTGATTCTATTAGAAAATCAGCTAATCTACTATATTGTATTTTATTTATATATATTATAAACTAATATAATATAAAAATTTTTTAGAAATTTTAATTAAATTTAATAATTTTAAATAAAAATTTCTTTTGTAAAAATTTTATATCTAAATTTTCAGATCTCTGATACTGTATTGTATTTCAAATAGAAATCTATTTGATTCAAAATTCAGCTGCTCTAATTCAGAATTGAGATACCTAGATTTAGAATTCTTATATGAGATATTTGCTTAGAAATAGATCAGTTTAAAAAGACCAAATAAGATTCAGTTTTTTTAACTAATTTTATAATTAACCAGTCCTTATAAATAATTCAAACAGATAATTAAAATATGTACTTTTTTTATTTTTAATTACCTATATCATATGATTTGATTTTTTTTGCTAGCCAATAAAATGTTTAGAGACTTAAATAATTAAGAACTCTTATAAATTACTTATAATACAAAATTATAGAGATTGAAACCACCTAAAATTTTTCTTAATCGTTTAATTATTTAACTGTTTAATCATTTAATTTGGCCAGCATTAAAATAATTCCAGCCCACAACTAATATAATTTTGCCCAGAATTATGAAGCAATTTTTAAACAGTTAAATGGTTCTAATCTCTACAAAATTATATAATGATTATAAAAAGTTTTCACAATTGAATTAGTAGATTTGAATCTGCTACAGTATATCTAGAAATGAATTAGTTTAGTCTAGTCTGTTCAGTTCTAATAAGACTAGTCTATTAAAATTTTTTGATCCAGTCTTGGTCTCAAAAATGATCCTAACCTCTAACTAGCCTATTGGCTAGTAAAAAGAATTAAAAAATATTATATAAATAATTAAAATAAGTAATAGTTTAAAATAATTTTTTAGTATTATTAATTAGCTATTTATAAAGACTAGTCTGAACTAGTCTTAGAACTAGGAACTAGTTAATCATAAAACTAGTTAGAAAGATTAATTTTTATTTAATCTTTTTAGAACTGATCTATTCTAAATATACCTTAAAAGAAAGAAAATAATAGTATTAATAAAATATATAAACTTGAAGATATATTAAAAATGTATATCAGGTTTGTAGTATAGCAAAAACTGTTAATATTAGAGTTAGTGTTTATAGAGGTTAGATAATTATATAGTAAAATCACTCAAGGAAAAGTTTTTATTAGAGTACTAAAGCTAGTTTCTTATACAGATTTTTAAAAAACAGGTAATTTTTAACTAAACAAACATTGTTTTAAATTTTTTTTAGCATTTCTTGAATATGTATCAGATTTGTAGTACAGATATTCTGAACTATGAATTAGATTTCAAGATTAGGTATAATATAATACAATTAAGAAGATTTAAACAGGGTTTGGGTCTCATAGCTTACCAGTTAAGCTCCCAAACCCCACAGACTAGGTTAACGGTTCAAGTTGGGCTAGAGGCAAATTTTAATAAAATTTGTTTCTGTAATCTACAGGAACCATAATCGGATGCGAAGCCCTGTAGCAAAGTCCAAGTGCAATACAAAATCAGAATAGGAAGTTTCCAGAAAAAGACCAGATTGTGGAGTGAAGGTACTATATGTGAGACGTCACAGAAGGTCTAGGTAGTAGAATATTACGCATGTAAGTCCTCTAGTTGTGGTAACTCAGAGACAATACCAACATCCCATCACCTCTATATTTGGCAATACCAACATCTTTACACCCAACTTGTGGGTACTTGTTTAGAAGGATGATCAATGGATTGTGCGTATAAGTTCTAATATGGAATAGCGTTGGGTACTTGCTTGGAAGGGTGATACTATACTACCAAAACTAAAGTAGTAGGAGAAGCAGTAATATACAACAATAGGCTGTGGTAAAGGATCATATCCTAACTGGAATTGGAAGCATCTCTGGCATGGTGGAATGACTATAGAAAGCTACTTAGCGTAGAGAATATAACCTACTTCTGTATGTCTAAAGATACTAATTTGAAGCTCTGGTCACACCTATATGGAAGTCTATAACGAAAGTGAAACCAACTAAAAATAGCTGAAGGCAATTTAGCTTGCTACTTAAGTAATTTCGTGGTATTAGGCTAGTCTTTAACAAGATAGGTTATTAAAGCTAAATCGAATAGCCAATAGCTCAAATACTATATAAGAGAGTACTTAAAGGGGTAGTAAGAAATATATTGTATCAGACAACTTAGGAAAACGTTAAGATCTGGAGATGGCAAACTAGATGGTGGCAGCAGGGCTTGGTTTAAGATATGAGGCTAGTATACCTGGGGAAACAAGTGAAAAGCTTGGAGTATTCATGTAATATTAAGTTATTGCATGAAAGAATGCAAGCTGGTAGATGATATAATATGATCAACTTCAACAGGAAGGTATCACAAAACTGAGCAGTGCAAACTCATGATAAGTCCTCTTTCTAATATATGATACCAATACTTCTCATGTGAAACTAGCGGTGGCAGCAGGCACCTGGCTTGAGAAACATGAATAAGAGGCTACCTAATAGAAGGATACCAGTTTAGAAAATACTTCAAATAACAGGCACACCAAATTGGAAGGCCATTAAGGACCAATTACCTGAACGAACCAATTTGAGAATTACCAAGGTTTGATGATGAGATATGGAATAAATATAGTAGGTAACTAGATATAGTCTAAACACCAAATCCAGGTATAACCCAATACGTAGTAGGAACATAGCATACTCTGATAGGTTTAGATCGTAGATAAAAATTGTCTAAGTCTGTATTCTTAAGATTATATGTAGCTATATAAGGCGAAAACTTGATACATTTAATAAAAATACGAGGCAAGACCTCACCTTAATACCGAAAAAAAAAAAGATTTAAACAAACATCTGTTTTGTCAAAAATTGTCTATTTCTTAAAAATTTGTATAGAAAACTACTTTAGTACTTTAACAAAGGTTTTTGCTAGACAATTTTACTATATAAATATCTTTTTCTAATTCTAATCTAAACCCTAACATAAACAAACTTCTAAGAATTTTTTCTGTATTATAAACCTAGCACATATTTAAGCAAAGTATTTTTCTGATCATATTATATTATATCTAATCTTGAAATCTAATTCATAGTTTAGTAATATACATTACAATTATATTACAAATCTAATATATATTTCTAATATACAACTTAAAGTAAGAAACAACTACATTAGCAAAATTTTTAAGCAGATATATATCGATATATAGCAGTTAATCAATATATATCGATTAAAAATTATCAATATATATTGATTAACTGCTATATATCGATATATATCACTAACGATAAATAACGATTATTGATATTGTTACAGTACCATGGCCTTCTTAACAGCAGTACTATAATAATGACACGGCTACAGGGATCCTTTACAGGTTTATAGCGGTGTCCAACAGGTAAGTATAATTTCTACTACAACTAGA
>CAJVQC010001354.1:0-10347 GCA_910592285.1 Racocetra persica
CGATGTCTTCTTTTTTTTTCTATTCGTTAATGGCTAAACATCTATATTTCCAGATATTTTCATAAAAGAAATTCTATGCTAAGTTTACTGCTATTTCAAAATAATTCTTTGCTTCTTTCAGTGGGCTTATAATGTTGGTAATTTTCTGAAGATCTCTTTTTGGATTAGACTCTTGAGAAGACCAAATTTTGTTCTGATTCTTTCTTCTCTTGTTGGACTCCATAAAGTGTTTTTGAGTTGGATCTTGTTAATCTGCTCTCTCATTTCTGTAGATAGTACTGCCCAAGCTAAATTTGATACAGTTTGTTCTAATTCGTTCTATTTTTCCTCATACTTCTTACATTTTGTTAAATAGACTTGGTCTTTCTCTTCATTTTTCCTGCAAATTATACAAGAATTTTCATATAGGTTTGGTCTTCTATTAGTCAAGGTTTTAAATACTGGTAGCCTTTCATATAGATATTTGATTAATACCTCTAACTGTTAGTTCTTTTTTTAAGCTAATGTATCTAATTCCACTTTGGCTTCTAATTTTTCTCTACAAGATTGGCCAATGATTTATCTTTAATGTATTTTCTAGTTCTTCTTTCTGTATGGCAGTTGATATTCTCCAATCTAAGCTCATTTGGAAACAAAGAATTGTTTGTATAAAATATCTTAAAGGGCCTTCTACTATTTCATCTTTCTAACACAAAAAGATGTTTGACTCCTAGAGGGGTTTCTCTATTATGTCGACCTTATCTTCTATTTTAGAATCTAATTTTGCTAAATTATCTGCTAAATCATTCTATCTATTTTCACTATGACCTTTTACTTTGACTAATTCTAATTAATTTCCTTAATCTTAGCTATATCAACTATATTATTTACTAGACTATAATTCTCTTTCTTAAATATTTGTTGCATTGTTCTTTTTTCTTCTCTCTTTTCTATACCTTCTATTGCTAATGCACTATCTGTGTATATTTTTACCTTTCTCTTACTTGGTACTAAAAAAAGCATATACCAAATTTTGAGCAATTTAGCTTTTGTTGATAATGGCCACTTTTTTGCTCCAAAATAGCCTTGATTTAGTTTTTGCTTTTCTCTTTGTTAACCTGTACCTAGCTCACTCCTATTCTTACTGACTTATTCTGTATCAATGTATTTCTACTCCTTAAAGAATTATTAGCATAGAAAATCATTTGTGACGATAGGCTTTTTATTATTTCTAAGCTCTTGACTATAAAATCGGCTTTTATCTTCTTGCTAATGAATTGCTTATTAATGATTTCTGTATCTAGATCATAGTAGCGAATTTCATATACTTATCTTTTGTTTGGTAGTATTCCTGATTTTTGAAGCTATTGAGTTGTTTTGAAAGCTTTTTAAGAAATTTTGAAAGCATTCTCTTTTTGCTTGTCTATATATTTCATGATAGTTCTCTGCAGTGTTTTTTCTTTTAGTACTTTTTATATAAATTTCTTGTTTCTTTTGATCGAGTTCACAACCGCTATATTTTTTAACTTGATTGATAATGTGTTCAGATCTTCTTCTGCATTTCAGTACTCTGTTAAGGTTTATTTCTTTTTCTCTTCTTGATGGTTTTTCTGAAGACTGGGTTCTTATTCTCTTTATTCTCTATATTCTGCACTATTAACTAGTCTTTCTTTCTTCAGTCATCTTCTGGCAAGTCTGGGACAGCTTGAAGCATCCAAGCATTCAGGTCTTCTGACTTAAACTCTACCTTGACAGTTCTCTTTTCTTTATCCTCTAGGACTCTTTTTTCTATTTCTTAGAACAATTTTGCTTTTTTACCTTTGCTTGAGCTATTTCTAAATATCTTTAACTACTGCTAGATTATTTTGATAACAGAAAACAAAGGCTATAGATTAGTAAAGCTTGTACTTCTAAATCTTAAAGTGATCTCTAGTCTCTAGTATTTAGTCTGTTCGATATGCTAGATTGTTTTTTTATATTCATATACAGACTACTAGTGGCTCTTCATACTATGCATTTTCTGTTGACTCTATCATTCTCATACCATCGATTATTCTTAGCAATATTAATCTCTCTTTTGGACCAGAGGTATTTAATCGAAAGTGTAAACTAGAGATCTGTTTTGTTAAGAGCTTGTCCTATAATATATTGCAATTGCCAATACTTCTGTGCAGGATTGTGTTATTATTTGTGGTTCTTGATAGTCCTATCTTATTTTTGGTTAAGACAAGTAAAGAAGTTTGGAGACTATCGATTACCTTTGCTTAAATCTAAAAACTTGTAGTATATAGCATAGCTTTGGCACTATATACATATTATTAATATATGCTGCTTGTGCTATAGTTACTTTTTTTGGACTCAGAGTCCTTGCTGTTGAATGAACAATCTCTTTCGCTCTTGCTTTTACCAAAGATTCATTTAGTTTGTTATTCAACTATACTCCAAGAAATCTTGTAATCTTGTTCTTTCCTTCTTTTACTAATTACTCATTGCCAAAAAGAAGTCTTCGGTCTTCTTTTCTTTCTAGTGAGTTGCAGATGATTAATCTAGATTTTTTTCTATTAATCTGTATATCATTGAGTTTAAAGAATTCTTCAGTGATTTGTATAATTTTTTTTATTTGAACTTTGCTTTCTGTGATCCATATCGTGTTGTCAGTATATGCTACCACTGCTTGTTTCTACTTAATCTCTTTGTATTGATTTAAGCTATAGTTTTATGTGATTTTTTGTGATAGTATATCTCAGTTCTAGATTTTTCTGAATTCTTGACAATAATGGATCATAGAAGATTCTTTATATAAGTGGTGAAATCACTTCTTTTTGCTCGATACTATCAGTTATCTCAAAGCATTCTGTTGTATCTAGGTCTGTAATGATTTTAGATTGTGTGTTCTTAGAGATTCAGTATGAAAAATACTGTTATTTGCAGAATTTTGAATCTTTTTAAAACTAGTTCAAGAGATTTTAGAGATACTAAGTCAAATGCTTTTTTCATATTTTGTAGTACTAGCCAAAGTTCTCTATTATTGTTTTTTGTATCTTTCATTATTGCATTTATTATTTGCACTAGTTCCTCTATAGAGTTACCAGGCAAATCTGCAAAATTTGGACCTTTTAGAATATTTTTTTTTGCAAGAATTTTTGCTAACCGTTTGGTTATAATCTTAGTTATGTATTTTCTAAAAGTTTCTAGAAAAGCTATTGGTCTAATATTATTTAAATTATATCTCCAATCTGAGTCTTTTGGGATCAGATAAATTTGTGAGATCTTCTACTTTAATGGCACCTTTTTGGAACATATGCAGCTTTTTGTGAAGAAACAGAATATCTTTTGCACTTGTGAACTTGCTGCTTTGATCAGTGCATATGTAATTTCTGATACTCTTGGAGCTATATTTTTCTTAAGTTCTTTTAGCATGTTTGACTATTCTTCTTCTGAAATGTCTTGAGCTAGTTCACTATACTAACTTTTTTGTATTCTTTTAATTAATTTGTATATCTCTTCCCAATTGCTTTTCCAAAGCTTTTGATTAAAATTGCGAGGTCTAAATTGATTTTGAAAATGCTTTCTCATCTTTATAAGAACTTCTTCTGGGTTTATAATGAGTTCTCTTTGAATCCCTTGGTCTATAAAAAGTCTATCGATCTGAATTTTCTTGTAAGGCCTTTCTAGAAAGTTAGCAATCATTTTGCCTTGCTTGCTATTTGTCATCTGATATCTTCTTTTGATATTTTCTTCTATTTTTTTTGATGCTTAATTTTGTTTGCTCTTTTCATGAAGAGTATCTTTCACCAGCTTTTAAGGTTATCTATTAGGTCATGTGACTAACTAGTTATTGCCTTATTAATATTTATTTTGTGTTATTGATTTATGAACTCAATTTCTGTAATTAGATCTAATATATTTTCAGACATAAGTTCTAATTTAATGTTTTTTCTCTCAATATTTATCTAACAACCTAGTTGTATTAAGAAGTAAGCTAATCTGAACTAGTATTCTGAGTTGATTAAAATTTTTCTAATCGATTAGTTGTCAATTTAGTTGTCGATTAGTTGCAATTAATAGTTATATATTTTCAATAAATTTGATTAGTACAATAAATAATCACGTGTTTTCTGAATTATTTCAAACCATTCTGATTGGCTAAAAAATTTTATATTTCTTAAATTTATTATGTATATAATCAACCAATGAGTAGTTGAAAAGTTGTCAACTAATCAGTTAGTTGAAAAGTTATCAACTAAGCAATTTTTTAACTAATGATTTGGATCACTAATCTGAACTTTTTTGTATTTTTTTTTTTGTTTGTGCTGTGTTGCAGATTTTTTTCTTTGGCAAATTGAATCTTGTTGATATAAGAATTGTCTTGTTTATAATATCCTATAGCTTGTCTAACTCTGGAAATTTCTCTTTTTGTTGTCAAATTTTCTTTATCAGACTTGTTATGCTTGTGCTTTTTCTAAGTAAATTATCTATCTGTTTTCTATAATTTTTGCAATTCTCTTCAAATGCTTTATCACAAAGAAAAACTGTTCGTATTTGTTTACATCTTCTGCATACTGCAACACTCTGGGATGTACTAAGATGCTTGAAGTTGATTCTGCTAACATTGTTTTATAGTCACTGTTCATATAGATATCTATTTCTTGTATTTTTGCATCGAATAAACTATATGCAAGTTCTTCGAATACCCATATTTGATCTATTATTGTGCTTGTATTTCTGTTTGTCTATGTAAATCTTCTGATTCTTGGGTAGATTGCTCTAAAAGCATCTATAAATTTATGCTTTTGTAGCTAATTCAAGAGAAGTTCTTGTTTAATTTGTTTTAAAATCAGTGTTCTGTTCAGCTCTGGGTTGGTTATACTATTGAAGTCTCCTATTACTATTACTTGTGCTCTGAGAAACCAGTTGATAAATTTTTTAATGATTTTTTTCCACACAATTTTCTTTTCACGTTTATTGTTTGGAGAAATATAAAGTATTATTATTATAATCTCTAGTTGCTTAAAGACTAAGCTTACTGAGATTAAATATTCATTAACTTTATTTATTTGCTCTATATATTTCTTTCATTGTTCACTTATTAGTAGACCAACTCCTGAACCTTTTTCTTGTCTTTGTCTAAGCTTGTCTAGAAGCTCTTATATTTTGTATATTCTCTAGTTATTCACATTCCTTCTTTACTTGAGATGTTGGTTTCAGCAACTCCTAAAATATCTATTGAATTATCTATTGTCTTCTTATATAAAGAATCTATTTTTTGAGTATTATTTTTAATACTATTAATATTGTGAGTTGCTATGTTAAGTTCTGTTCTTTTTATTGTGTGATTTTTATTTATACTATTTATATTATTTATGCTTTCTTCCTAGATCGACATCTGTCTGTATGCAATCTTCTTACCCTTTCTGTCTTCTGTATTCAATGATCGGCAAAAGATTATCTTTTGCTTATTGGTCTTTTTTCTGTTATCTTTTTGCAAAAAAAGTTTAATTCTTTTGCTGATTTTCTGTAATTCAACTGTTGCTCCTATTTAGAAGTGATTAGTAACTTTTGGTTGCTTATTCAGTCCTTCAAGTTGTCATAGAATTTCTAACAATATTGACTGGTGTTGGTCGATTCTGGCTGCTAAGTTATTTTCTTTCTGTATATTTCTATTTCTTGAACTTTTATTTTTCTTTGGGCTAAAATGACTTTCTTTTTTTTCTTGGAATTAGTATTGTTTTCTTTGTATTATCAGTTTCACTATTAGAATTGGCCCCTTCATCTTCTGATGTTGACATTCTGTTATAGCTATTTCTTTTTTCTTGTGAAAAATTTATTTCTTGTTTACTGGATTCTTTTTTCTAATTTTTTCTACTATCAACTTTTTTTTTGCTTGGACATATTTTCTGATAGAGTATCTTCATTTTGTTTTGGTTAAATCTATTGAAGAAATAGGTTGTTATACTTTATTGATTTTCTTTTTGCTTTTTCTATTTCTCTTTTGTTTGCAAAGGTTACTTTTGCTATTTGCTTTATAAAACCACTTCACCTTTTCAGAATATAGACTGCCTTTGTTTTTTTTGTCTTTAAAGTGTCTTAGTAAAAGAGTTTCAGAGAGATCTTCTGTAATTTCTGTTAGTTTTGCTACAAATTTGTGTCTTTTATCTCTTTCTTCATAGTTTTCTTTTCCTGTAGATATACGAGCTAGTCTTCTATTACCTATTGAAAGAACCCAAAGTATGTCTTTGTTCTCCAATACTTCACTAAATTCTACCACTACTAAAGCTCTGCCACCCTTTTTTTTAATATATATATCTTCTATGTCACCTAATTTCTTACATATATATCTAATTTCTTTTGAGTTTATATCTTCTGGCAGATCCCAGATTGTAATATAGTCCATGTTTATACATCTATTTTGGTTGTATCTTCTTGATGATTCCAAGTTTTTATTGTAGTATCTTTCATTTCGATATGAGCTTTCTTCTACCTCCTGGGTGAATTTTTTTCATTATTATTTTTAGTTTTGTGATTAGAGTTTTGCTTTCTTCTATTTTTGTTTCCTTGATTTTTTGGTTTAAGTTTTGAACTTTTTGATTTGTCGTCAGTTATTAGGATTAAGCGAAGCCAGTATTCTTCTTTCTTCTGTATTCTCTTAATTGCTTCTTCTCTGCCATATTCACAATTGAATTCTATCTTTACCTAGCTATTTCTATTTGTAAATACTTTCTGTACTAACTTTATAAAATTTTTATAAATTTAAATATAAACCTATAATACAGTCATACCTAGATTATATTACTCCTTTTTTCTAAAGTATTTTTGAAGATATAACTAAAACAGAAATATAACTCAATATATAAACATATAAAACTATATAAAAAAAAAGAAATTTATTTTCTTAAATATGGGGATATAACTCAGATTGGGATATAACCTAATGGAAATATAGCTCAAATATGATTATATTTCTTAATATATTTGTTTTTTAATAATTAGGCTATGCAAAATTAATTAATTAGTTTTCATAACCTAGCTAAATCCAAATTTGAAATCTTGTAAAAAAAATTTTTATATATTCTAATAACCAGGTAAGCTTTTTAAAAAAATTTTATAAAATTTTTATATATGAAATTTAAACAAAAAAGCCAGCCGGCCAGGTTTGTTTAAAAGTTTCATGTTATGAAAATCAAGATATTAAATTTATATAGCCTTAATATTAAATTAAATTCTTTTTTTTTTTTTTAATTTTAAGATATTAAATTAAATTCTAATAAATTATTTTTTTATATTTATTTAAATAATTAAAATTGCTTTAAACTTTTCTAATTTTATATATTAACTATTAGCTAGCTAGTTAATTATAGTATTAATAAAGTATAAAATTGGTTTATACTATATATAATATTCAGTAAATATTCAATAAATATTTGAATATTCATTCTAAATTTTTCAATAAATATTCAAATATTAAAAGTATTAAACAAATGAATATTTGAATACAAATTTTTTGACCAGATAAGACCTCTAGATAGTGGTCTAGTTGGTGTTAGCAATTTCTGTTTATCTAATAGCAAAGGCCTTAACCCTGGTTCTCAGACTTCCAATTTAGATGGTCTGGTAACTGTATACTTTTCTTTGCTCTAGACAGGTATTTTGAACCTTGGTAGACCTTTTATCTTACCACTCTGCTATATGCATTGTAGCTCTTTCACTTCAGTTTCTAGATACTCTTTTCTATTACAGTAGTCTGGTTGGTGTGGTTACAAATCTAATATCCTGTATTCTGTCCAGTTTAGTTCATCTGAGTTCTGTTTCCTGGATCTAACCTTTACAGTAGCTCTGTCAAAAATCTGTGCTACCTCTCTACTTGGGACCTGCCAAGCGGGCTTCCGTATTCGCAGTTCTCTGGATTTATACAGCTTGGAGCTTATCTTATATTTGCACTACCTATTATTAGTTTGCATCCCTTTATATAACATTATATTATATGAATACCCCAGACCTCCTAGTCTTGCTAGTACAACCTTAGTTATAGATATCCTATCTCAACTGATTGAACAAATACAGTTAGCTGTAATATAAGTAGAATTTTTAAATTTTCATAGCTAGTGAGATTTGAATTCTTGATTTGCTACTTGGGATGACAACTTAGCTATATTGTTACACTCTTAATAAAATTTTTGCAAATAATAAAAACTGTTTTTATTTTAAAATAAACTACTTACAATATTTTTGTATAATTTTTCTTTTAAAAATAGTAATTTTTTTTTTTTTTTTTTAACGTCTACTCTTTTGGGAGCTAGGACTTTTATTCAAGTATATATAGCGAAGGGTTCTCAAGAGAACCCCTATATTAGAAAGTACATACTAGCCACACGTACACTTTTGGTGTCTAATTTAAGTAGTCTGTCTGCACATCGTACAAGTTTCACACTAAATGCCGTACCTGTAACCCAACTACAGGTATTACCTATTTAAACTCTCTGTAATGCAACTAAACCTGTATCACCAGAACATCTCTGATACAATTGTCAGTCAAGAAGTTCCAGATGCTTTATCTATTTCCTTAGAATTACTTTATCCTCGAGAGATTGATACTAGAGCGGTCTGAACCCACAATTCGAATTCACCTAGATTCAATAACTTACACCGAGTCCGAGAACAAGCACTTGCAAGCCGAAGCTGCTACTATTACCTACTACCCCCTTGTAGAGTTTACCCAAACCCAGTACCCACTTTACAGACTATCAACTATATCTCCAACTATCCCAAACTACCAATTCAGATAGCCCAGAAGGGATTTTTTTCCCTAGTATCTGCAACTAAGCAGGTCCTTTTCTTTCAGTTTTGATAGACTCAGTTCTGGTGGCCTAGTTGGTGGTGTGCTTTGCTATTCACCCAGTCCTTTTGGTTTTTGCTAGTTTTCTGGTGATGATCTTTTACATAGTACCATCAAAGATCTGTATTACTTCTCTACTTGGGTCTTGCCAAGTGGGCGTTCATCTTTCTGGTTTCTTGGATTAATACGATCTGAAAACATATTCATGTAACTCAAATATTGCACAAATACCCTATGATCTTCCAATCTTGTTGGTACCACCAAGGTTACAGAGATCCCATTTCAACTGATTATTTATAGACAGTAGCCATTGTACAAGTAAAATATTCAAAATTTGTCACCAGTAGGTTTTGAACCCCTACCTGGCCAACATACCGCTTGGAGTGTGACAACTTTAAAAATAGTAATTTATTTTTAAAAATATATAATATTTAATATATAAAGTTAGAATTTATTATTAAATTTTAAAAAAATCAACTCTTTCTGATAATCCTTTGGTCAACAACAAAACAAACTGAACTACAGAAAAATGATATAAGAAAGCAACAAAGTAGATATCTAAATATTCCTTATACTATACTAATATACTTGCTTGTTGACAAAACTTTATATATATGAAACACCAAAGAGCAGGTATATAAACAACAAGTAGGCTATGCCTTTAGATCAAGCTTTTAGTAAACTTCTTCATATTTTCGATATCCAAACCAAAAGAATATTTTGGGAGCAATATCACTATAGATCCCTGGACAGAAATATTAAGTAGAAACTGAAGAACTAGACTATATAACTATAACTCTTACAAAAATAATTTCATATACTTTTGTTGGCCCACCACTTTTTTTTGAGGATTTTTTGTAAAAAGTGGACATTTCAGTTTATCTCTTCCAAAGATCAATATTATATGCACCAAAACAGTCAGTATTATTTACTTTCTAAATTGGTACAACAGGACAACAAATATGTCAAAGCACATGTCTTGAATATAACAAGCTGATAAACAATAAATACTCTGAGACTAGAATCAAATACTGACCCTCTATGATTAAGGTCGAAGAAGTATTTTTCTACTGGTTTTGAGTTTTTATTTACTATTTAGATTAAGTTAGAGTAGAGACTATTTTATTTAGTAGTATGTAATTTTTACAAGTCTTTCACAGGTTTATAATAGTGATCATTAGAATAGATAAATTTTTTCTTTTTTATTTTTTTTCGATACTTCCTTACCTCTTTCTTTTCTTTTTTTGTTTGTATTTTTTATCATATTTCCTATACCTCTGTTTTATTTCTTTTTTTGTATTTGTGCTTTTGTTAATTTGGCTTTTTTAATAAAATGATGTAGCTGCTAGAGCTAAGGATCAGAGGGTTCACATCCTCAATAAGTTAAGGATCTAATATGAAACCAATTGCTGCTAGATGGTTGTTCTCTGAGTTTAACTTAAATTGATCTTTACTCGCATAGAATATAGTACAGAAAATTGTATTTCTTTGTTAATATAAGTTTTGTTATTTCCAAATAAAGAGTAATAGACAGG
>CAJVQC010001355.1:0-10347 GCA_910592285.1 Racocetra persica
TTAAAGCTATATATTTTGAAAAGTTTTTATAACTTTTTTAAAAAATAAGGCCGCAAAGTTGTAATAAATTGATTTAGCTACAAATTAGCGGCTTCCTTTTTAAAATATTTTTTTAGATTAAGAGTTATTGGCTTTTAAAGTTTATGTAGTTTTTAAGTATTACCACTATAGTACCAACTAATCTATTTGTATTTCCTCATATAGTGTATTACTAGAACCATATTTATAGAATCAAGGTGAGCCCAGATCCTATTTCTAGCTATAGACCTTGCATCATATTACTAGGAGGCATACCCCAATTTACATTAACTTCCAATTTGGACTTTCATCTATTTGTTGGTGTTGCATTATCGTTGATGTATTCTGGCTTCTTTCATTATTAACTTCTATATAGGTATGACCAGAACTCTGATTTGGTGCCTTTAGACATACTAGATTAGCTAGCCTGCCTCTATGAAATTACTTTCTTTAGCTAGTTGTTTCACAATATCAAAGGTGCTTCTAATTCTGATAAGGCTAATCTTTTACTATAGCCCTTTCACATGTCTATCACTTCTCTTGATACTCTAGTTTTGGTAGTATTGTATTACTCTCCTAAGCAAGTACCCAATGTCAATCCAAATTAGAACTAATATGCATGATCTGTTAATTATCTTTCCGAGCAGGTACTCTACAAGTTGGATGCGGAGATGTTGGTACTACCTAAAGTAAAGATGAAAAAATATTGGTATTGTCTTCAGGTCACTTCAACTAGAGAACTTACATATGTAATCTTCTACAATCTAGACCTTTTGTGAAAGACACACATATCAATATTGCTCTATAATTAGGGCTTCTTCTGAGAATTTCTATTTCAGAACTTGTACTTGTATTTAGATTTTCACAGAGTTCTGTGTTCGAAATAGCACTTCCGCTATTTAGACTTACAGAGGATTAAAAATTCCAGATTTTATGCCTCAAGGTAGATTTGAACTATTGACCTTGTCTGTGAGAGTTTGGAAGCTTAACCAATAAGCTATGGATCCAAAACCAGAACTATATTTTATAATACTGCTTTAATAATCTATTTTATTAAAGATTAGCCTAATATCACAAAATTTCTTAAGTAGCAAGCAGCTCTACTTCTAACTATAGGCTTTGTGTTATATTACTAGAAGGTATACTCCAATTTACCTTGACTTCTAACTTAAACTCTTATCTATTAGTTGATATTGTATTATTATTAGTATATTTTGGCTTATTTTATAATAAACTTCTATATAGATATGATCAAAGCTCTGGCTTGATGCCTTTTAACATACTAGATTAGCTAGCCTGCCTCTATAAAATTATCTTCTATAGTTAGCTATTCTACAGTACCAGAGGTACTTCCAATTTAGATAAGGCCAATTCTTTACTATAGTTTTTTTACATATTTATCACTTTTCTCACTATACTAGTTTTGGTAATATTGTATCATCCTTCCAAGCAAGTACTCAATACTATTCTACATTAGAACTTATATGCACAATCTGTTGATCATTCTTTTAAACAAATACTCCACAAGTTGGGTATAGAGATATTGGTATTGTCAAATATAGAGATGATAGAATATTGGTATTGCCTCTAAGATACTCTAACTAAAGAACTTACACAGGTCAAATAAAGACATATTGGGATATAGATAGCTAGATAAATATCGAAAACATGTTGAGAACTGATATTTCTCTAATATTAATAAACAAAAATTAGAAAAATATCAATATACTTAATATTGCTATTGGATTACCAATATTAATATCAAAATAAACTGATATTTTTCTGATATTAATTAAAAAAATCAGAAAAATATTAGTTTTTTTAATATTGCTATTTATTACCTTATAGTATAATCTGATATTTCTCTAATTTTTTTTAATATTAATAAAATGTCGATATTGCTATTAGTAATCTAATAGCAATATTAAATATATCGATTTTTCAGTTTTCGATAGCTAATTTTGGAAGATCACTTATTAAAGTACAATTTTGAAGTTAGATAAAAAGTATGTTTAGATATTTTAAGGTATATTAAACATGGTAATTTAAATTATCTATTTTAGCTATTTTAGCGTATATTATTTATTTAATATAGTCAAAATACATATTGATCATTAGTCTATAATCAGCTAATTATAATTAAGATTGGTGATTATATAAAAAATTTTATCTAAATAACCATATTTTCACATTTATTACTTTCTTTAGACATTCTTTGAACTTCGCTTCTAGTGATTCTTTTCATTGTTTTTTGTATATTTTTTTTATTTTTCATACCTTTTGCTTTTAATATATTTAATTGATGATCTGTCACTCAATCAGAGAATTTATATATTAGAATGTGATGGAGATTACCTATAAACAAGACCCGAATTAAAATTTTTGGGTTATAAGTAAAGTTGCTAAAATTTTAACTAAATACAGTATTAGAGTAATATATATTATAGAGCGAAACCATAAGTTCTTAATTATAAAAATATTAAACTTTGATTTTTTTTTTGACAAAGTTACTTTGTAAGCACGTGGCATTTACTATGCTAAACTCTATGCTAATTAGATTCATACTTAAATTAAAGTATTTAATAATGCTTCATTTTTTGACTTACTTTATAATGAATTGTAATTTTTTTTTAACTTCTAGACTTTTGAAAGTATATTATAGAAGTTGTAGAGTATTACTACTCTAAATCACCACACGAAAGAATTTCATAATAATAGATCCATCGTGTATTATTACCACAGTATGAAATATGAAATCTTTTCTTTTTTCAGCTAAACTGCCTTTTATAAATGTAAATAGCAAGCTCTCAATTTTTCTCTCTTAATATATATCTCAATTGTGTAGTAAGCCTGAGGTTAATTACCATACAGCGCAGACTATAGTACCCCCCACATCATAATAAAAATTTTCATAGTTGAATGCTAGATACCTGGGTATTAACTATGTAGTGTATATATTATTTCTATGTAAAATACACCTCTTATATAATACCCAAGTACTAACTTAGATTTTAGCTATAGAATATATCGTATCCAGAGTACTATAGTCCACGCTATATGGTATATAGTTTTAAAATTGGTAAAAAGTAAGAGGCCCGGGTTTTGTATATGGTGATTTACCTACGTTGCATTGTACAAGTATAGGATCTTAGGGTATGCTAAAATTTTTTATTACCATGTTATTATATAAAGTTTATATTACTCAAGCTTATTATTTCTCATTGTTTCTTTTTTTTATAATTAGCATTTCGTGTGCTTGGGTTCTTAGAAGAATTAAACAAAAGCAATACACCAGTTTCTTTAGATCTTGGCTGCAGTAATCTTGGACCAGAAGTGATAAGGTATAGCAAATGCACTATAAGTGAAAAGCATTGACAGATATATTTGTAAGAATACTATACTAGATTTGAGTGGTAAGTGGTAATAGTTTTGAATTAGATGTATTTTACAAGAATATTATGCTAACTTGAATTATAACTATAATAATCTTTGATCAGAAGATGAAAAGGCACCAGACAATGCACCAAGTTAATACACTTGAAAAAGCGTTAGCAAATGTATTTTGTAAAAATATTATATTAGATTTGAATAGTAAGTGATAATAGTAACACCACGCTATATTGACTTTCTCAAATCTTAATAGGAACATATAATGTTGGATATTGTTAAAACGAAGGAATTAGAGCTAAAAAAAATAATGCATTCATCTATTTTCAAAAATTCACAGGAATTGAAAACATTAATAGAATGGTTATTCCAGGTAAGAATTGTTATAATAAAGGAATTGAAGTTGAAAAGGACGAATATGAGGCATACACTCATTTTTAAAAATCTGTAGAGATAGAAAATGCTGATTGAATGTCTAATCTGGGTAAGAATCATTATTTTCTCAGAATTGGAGTTGAGAAAGCTTATTCATCTCTGTGATTAAAAATCAGCAGAGGTGGGTGATGCTAGTGGAACGTTAATGTTGAATATTATTATGATGAAAAAATTGGAGTTGAAAGGATGAATATTGAGCATTCATAAGCCGGATAAGAAACTGGGGTATATAAAGTATTTATTTATTATTAAACCTTAGCAGAGAACGCTTATAATACATTTAATGTTAGATATTGTTATGATGGAGAAATTGGAGTTGAAAAGAATGAATATAAGGATTTGGAGTTTTTTTTTTCTTTTTTATACCTTTTTTTTCTACCAAATTTGTGGTCCAATCAAATTCATATAATTTGATCCATCATTGATATCTTATGTTATAATGATCAAATTTTGATGATTTGGTTCTATTTGAATTGTTCAATGAGACGTATCAAAATTTAATTACAAGATTATAAGATATCAACAATGGATCAAATTATACAAATTTGATTGAGATACAAATTTGGAAAAAAAAAAGCATAATATAAATAAAACATATTTATTATTGTAATTTTTTAATAGAAAAATTTTTTAATAAAGAATGAGTAATTTTAATCACTAGCTTAGATAATTTGTTAAATATTAGCTCCAATAAAAATTTTTGTATTTTTATTTATTTTACTTATAATAATAAAATTTATATCAAAATAAAAATAATCATATCACTAATATCTACCCTAATATAGATTTTTACTCCATTCTGATATCTATCTTTACCCTAACACAGATTTTACTCTAACTCTAATTATCCTAACTGATAAGATTATAATTACCGAAATTTTGTAACTACAGCAAGATGTGTTTTACTATTTCCAATAAATCGAAGATAAAATCATTTCTTTAACCCATAAGTATAATAATATCTATAGTAAAATCTTCATAAGTGATCCTCTATAAGTGCACTCTCTCTCTAAATGCACGCTCAAGTTCTGGCCCAAATATATACATACCCCTAGAAATGCACTTTCTTTTATTAATCTCTAAGTGCATGTTGTTAAAGCTTGGTCCCAAGAGCATACACTTATAGAGGGTTTACTGTAATCTCTACAAATCAGCACTTGATTCATTATACCTTTTGTCATATAATAATTTCTTCTCGATATCTTAATACAGTAAAACTTCTATAAGTGCACCTTCTCTAAATGCGTGCATTTATAAAGATTTTACTGTACCATTACAATCTACTTAAATCTCTTATAATAAAATACAGATTCCTTCAATAGCTTGTATTTTTTAGTTTGTTTTGAAGATATAACAGATCAGAATAGTATAAATATAGTACAAGCTGTTTTTTAAAAATATACCTTACTGATTAGCTATAATTCATTTACCATATTATACTGATCTGTATAATCTTTAATAATTCGGTAAAATGATTTAGTAATATATAAGTACTAAAAAAAAATAAATATATGAATTTTAACTAGTAGGTGTTTCTAAATTAGCGGTGTCTCTAAACTAGCAAGTGTCTCTAAACTAGCAGGTGTCTCTAAACTAGCAGGTGTCTTAAACTAGCAGATATTTGTAAAATAGTGTGTTTCTATACTAGTGAATAGATTAGGTTAGACTGAACTAGATGGTTGTAGTAATAGCAGTTTCGAATTAGCATATTACTATACGTATTATCGTTATATACAGATATCTAATCACTATATATAATACTGATACATACAAAAAAACTTCACATTTACAAATCAGGATTTTTACTAATTAATTTGCATCACAATTACTTAGTAAATATAGATCATTTTCTCTGATTGACTCGCAGATTATCAATTAATATACTAACTTTTATTTTTTTTTTAGGTTTTTAGATTTTCTCATTACTTTTGGCACTTATAGTTGTAGATCTATAGAATAAACTTCTGTTTTTACTTTTTGGTTATTTCTATAAGTATTTTTTTTTTTAATATAAGTTGCATGCTAAACTTCTTTCTTCTTTAGATTCTAGACTTCTTTTCTTGGTTTTGCTTCTCGGTATTATTTTCTTATAAGTATCTTTTTATTTTTTTTAACAATATAATTAGCATACTAACTTTTTTCTTTGTTTCTTTTAGGTTTTAAGCTTTTTCTTATTATTTTCAGTGCTTATAGTGTAGATCTTTAGAAGAAACTTTTAGTTTCGCTTCCTGGCGTTCTTTTGCTATAAATATTTTTTTTTGTTTTTTTTTTAGTATAATTTGTATGCTAAACTTCTTTTTTCTTTTTTTTCATTACTTTTGATACTTATAGTGTAGATCTTTGGAATGGACTTTCAGTTTCGCCTACTGGCATTTTTTTCTTATAAGTATTTTTTTTTATTATAATTTGTATACTAAACTTCTTTTTTTTTTTCTTTAGGTTATAGGCTTTTTTCTCATTACTTCTGATATTCGTTATATAGATCTTTAGAAAGGACTTTTGGTTTTACTTTCTGGTATTCTTATAAGAATTCTTTTTTTTTAAAAAAAATATATAAGGCTATGCAAAATTAATTAATTGGTTTTCATAACCCGGCAGATCAAAATTTGAAATCTTGTAAAAAAAATTTTTTATATGTTTTAATAACCGAGTAGGCTTTTTAAAAAAATTTTAATAAAATTTTTATATATGAAATTTAAAAAAATAAAGCCAGCTGGCCGGGTTTGTTTAAAAGTTTCATGTTATAAAAATCAAAATATTAAATTTGTATGGTCTAATTAGTATATTAAATTTTATTCTTTTTTTTTTTTAGATTATAGGCTTTTCTTTTCATTACTTTTGGTATTTATTATATAGATCTTTAGAATAAACTTTTTTTTTTTAACTTGGCTAGGAAAGCTGATAAAGCCTTTATTAGATATACTTGTAAGTATATATATAATTTTTAAATCATATTACAATCTATTACTAGGCTATACTAATCTAATTAACTACACGATATTTATCTGGCTGCTATAATAGATACTCAAACCTATCCTAGTTGTACTATTTGCATGCTATGACTGAGGTCAACACTTGCGGTCAGAATATCTCTCACTTTGAAGAAGTATTATTATTAAACTGCTAAACCAGTAAAGAAGAATCATACCCATACTAATGCTACTCCTGCATTCTGAATACTACTATATCTAGCTAAGACTATATTCTCTGCTTTTACTATCTTGTTTTTGTATAATTTCCAAATTGGTAATATTCAGATTATAGATTCTAATAATCTTCTAGTTTGGTATACCATGTTATTGTTTTTCTAAAGTATTCTAATATTTGTCTGAAATCTGCAGGAACTCGTATCTCAAGCCAGAAACTGCTACCTAGTTAGGTTCACCATATAATAGTATTGATATTTTATTAACAGGTAACCCTACCACTTATCTGCCCAGATACTACTAATCTGTATTTCAAGCCAGTTTTTGCTATTACAATTCAACTGCAGATATCTCAAGTCTTAATATTATACAGTTACTCAGCGTCTTCTTCTGTTCCACTAAGTACTACCTGCTATAGTGAGTTTAAGATATACTTCACTAATATTTAAGACAATTTTGATTATATCCAGAGAGTTCACCAACTCTAATGATGCTATACTACTATATAATATTTGCTTCCAGCATGTTGTTATACAATATCAGAATAATTCTAGTTATTTCTAGAGAGTTATACCAACCTCAGTAATATTGTACTACTATTTGTTATTGTAAACCTCAGAGGTTAGTAGATCCTAGACTTGTTTGTTATAGACTTCTATATAGGTATGACCGGAGCTCGATTCAGTACCTTTATATAGAATAGACTTTTAGTTTTGTTTTCTGGTATTTTTTCTTCTATAAGTTTCTTTCTTTTTTTTAAATATAATTAGTATACTATCTTAATTCTTCTTTTTCTTTTAGGCTCTAAGCTTCTTTTCTCATTACTTTTGGTATTTATGATGTGGATCTTTAGAATGGATCTTTACTTTTTGTATTCTTTCCTATAAGTATTTTTTTTTTTAAGTATAATTAGCATACTAATTTAATTCTTCTTTTTCTTTTAGGTTCTAAGCTTCTTTTTTTATTACTTTCAGCATTTATGGTGTAGATCTTTAGAATGGACTTTTGGTTTCGCTTTCTGGCATTTTTTTTTTTTATAAATATTCTCTTTTTTGTTTTTTTTTGTTTTTTAAATATAATTAGTATACTAACTTAATTCTTTTTTTTTTAGATTCTAGACTTCTTTTCTTGTTACTTTCGATATTTATATATAGATCTTTGAAATGGACCTTTGGTTTTGCTTTTCAGTATTTTTTTTTATACATATAAATATCTTTTTTTTTTAAGTATAATTGGTATACTAACTTAATTTTTCTTTTTCTTTTAGATTTTAGACTTTCTTTTCTATTACTTTAGTGTTCATATATGGATCTTTGGAATGGACTTTCAATTTCACTTTTAGGTGTTTTTCTTATATAAGTATTTTTTTAAGTATAATTAGTTAATTTTTCTTTTTTTTTAGGCTTCACTCTTTCTTTCTCATTACTTTCAGTATTTATAGTATGGATTTTTGAAATGAACTTTCGGTTTTACTTTTCAGTATTCTTTTTCTATAAGTATCCTTTTTTTTTAAATATAATTAGTATACTAATTTATTCTTTTTTAGGTTCTAGGCTTCCTTTTCTGTTACTTTCGGTATTCATATATAGTTCTTTGGAATGGGCTTTCGGTTTCACTTTCTGATATTTTTTTCTTATATAAGTTTTTTTTTTTAAAGTATAATAAGTATATTGACTTAATTCTTCTTTTGTTTTTAGATTTTAGTCTTTTTTTCTCATTATTTTTGGCATTCATAGTGTGGATCTTTGGAATAAACTTTTAGTTTCACTTTCTGATATTTTTTTCTTATAAGTATTTTCTTTTTTTTGGTTTTGTTTTGTTTAAATATAATTAGTATATTAACTTCTTTCTTCTTTTGTTTTTAGATTCTAGACTTCTTTTCTCATTACTTTCAATATTCATATATAGTTCTTTAAAATAGATCTTTGGTTTTGTTTTCTAGTATTTTTTTTATATAAATATTTTATTTTTTATTTTTTTTAAAAATATAATTAGCATACTAACTTAATTCTTCTTTTTCTTTAAAATCTAGTCTTTCTTTCTCATTATTTTTAGTATTCATGATGTAGATCTTTGGAATGAGCTTTTGGTTTCGCTTTCTAGCATTTTTTTTTATAAGTATTCTCTTTTTTTGTTTTTATTTTTTTTAAATATAATTAGCATATTAACTTCTTTATTCTTTTTTTTTAAGCTCTAGGCTTCTTTTCTTGTTATTTTTGGTATTCATATATAGTTCTTTGGAATAAACCTTTGTTTTGTTTTCTAGCATTTTTTTCTTATATAAGTATTTTATTTTATTTTATTTTTTTAAAAAAGTATAATTAGCATACTAACTTAATTCTTCTTTTTCTTTTAGAATCTACCGTATTTTTCCCAAAATAAGCTACCTTTTTTTGGCAATTTTGAGCTTAAAAAATCAGTAGTAGCTTATTTTTGAATATAATCGATTTTTGCTTAATTTCGAAAATTTTTATTAAGTAAATCGATTATATGTATTAAGTGAAAGTTATTAAGGAGATCAAAATGCATATATTCTGAAAATTTCATATAAATCTATTAACTTTTTATTAATTGACTTTTGATTTTTACGTTCAACGAATATGAATTTTAAAGAAATTTTAAAAAATTTGTCGAACGTAATATACAAAAATGTATTATTATGGGGAAAATATGGTAGTCTTCCTTTCTTGTTATTTTTAGTATTCATGGTTTCGCTTTCTGATATTTTTTTCTTATAAGTATCTTCTTTTTTGTTTTTGTTTTTTTTAAAATATAATTAGTATATTAATTTCTTTCTTCTTTTTTTTTAGGTTTTAGGCTTTTTTTCTTGTTATTTTTGATATTTATATGTGGTTCTTTGGAATGGATCTTTGGTTTTGTTTTCTAGCATTTTTTCTTATATAAGTTTTTTTTTTTTTTTTAAAGTGTAATTAGCATACTAACTTAATTTTTCTTTTTCTTTTAGATTCTAGTTTTTTTTTCTTATTACTTTTAGTATTCATATGTAAACTTTGGAATAGACTTTCAGTTTTGTTTTCTGGCATTTTTTTCTTATAAATATTCTCTTTTTTTTTTAATATAATTAATATACATACTAACTTTTTCTTTTTTTTGGGTTCTAGGCTTCTTTTTTTGTTACTTTCAATATTTATATATAGTTTTTTGAAATAGACCTTCAATTTTATTTTTCAGTATTTTTTTCTTATATCTTTCTTTTTTTTTTAAATATAATTAGCATACTAACTTGATCTTTCTTTTTCTTTTAGATTCTAGTTAGTGTTCTGAAGTTTAGTTCAGTTCAATTTAGGTTCAGGTTCAAGTTCAATTAAACCTGAACTGAACTTTAAATTTTGCAGATCTT
>CAJVQC010001356.1:0-10345 GCA_910592285.1 Racocetra persica
TTTATTTATTTATTTTTTTTTTTGGTGTTAAGGTGGCCTCTTGGCCGGCTCCTTTTATTCGGTTATAGTTAACTTTTCTTGCTATATTTCTTGTTGTTTTTGCTAAGCCACTGCGTCAATTATTATATTATGTAAATGTTTACCTTTTGTATTACGTTTAACTGTTTTTTCTACCTTCTGTTTATAAATATCATAAATTCATTCTTTACCAATATTGTAACAGATAAAAAGTTTATAGAATCCTTCATTATGATTCTGGGTTGTATTTTGAAATAAGAAATGAGTTGTTATATCAGAATAGTTAAACATTTCTAAAAGTTTATGTATTAATTTCTATAATACATCTTTCTTGGTTTTAAATTATGATCTGTAAGCATAATTAATATATCACCAACAAAGTCAGTTAAGACCAAATCTGTTTGTTGTATCTCTGGCTATACACATGAGACTTTTTCTTTTAACTTATCTATAGTTCCTAAGCACTTTCTCATATTTTGTTTTACATATTTTATTCCTAAAAATTTAACAGCTTCGTCAAATGCTAAATAATGACCTAGTTTTGTCATATTTATTGAACATACATAATCCAATAAAATTTGTAGTTCAGGATTATTTTCTACTTGAGCTAGATAATGAGTAACAGATTCTGAATAATTGGATCACCCTGTTACTGCAAAAAGAGGAGCAAAAGCTACTAAGCTATAATATTGTATTCTATAATCTCTATGTCTAATTCTAATTTTGTGACAAATCCAATACTCTGCTCATGTAAAAAATGATACCAGACTTTTACAATCCTATTACTTTCAGTTTTAATATTTTTAATGCTTAAATTATTGTTTATTGCATAAGCTATAAGAGTATTATCTACAGCAACCCAAATTAACTCAACTACTCTGCATATAGCTGCATAATTTACTACTTTTTCAAGCTTCTCAAGAAATAAGACCCCTAATTCAGCTACTAGCTAATAAATACTATAACCTGAAAAAATTGCTAATAAAGTATTTAATATATATTTACTCATATACCAACTACCAAGTAATTTCAAATTTCTGGTTTTGTCTTATGTAATGAAATTAATCTGCGAAATATTGCCTAATCTGCTAATATATCTAAAAAATTGTTTGTATTAATACCTACATCATCAAAGTATATATTTATTGCTTGATGGATATTTATATTATTACATAGATTGTCTCCTGGTATTAAGATTATAATATTCAGTTTTGGTAAATTACAACCTATAGGAATATCTTTTTGAAGTTGAAATTTATTTCAGCAACATCATAATCTAGCCACTTGTTTTTAACAAATGAATAAAATACTTTTTCAAATTTTTGCATTCTATTATCAATAAATATCGATCTTCCAATTTGAAAGTTTAAAAGATCAAAATTATAAGATTTTATTATATCTGATATAGGTTGTAAAAATCGATACTGCCATACTATAGCCAGACACATTACCAAAAATGGGCAACATAGATCACTTCTTTTATGGTATAGGAATGATAATCATTTTATTCTGGAAATTTCTAGATGCACATGATAACTCGAATTTTAATTGGCTAAAATTGGCAAGTAATTTTACCTTCGATCATGATTTCAGGATTTGAATTAAAAGCACATTTCTTTCGCGATTGTGCAATGCAGTAATACAGTAATAAGCTCTAGATTAAATCTTTTTAGGGAATAGAGCTCTTATTAGTAAGACCAAGCCATGTCGTGCATTTAGAGTAACCGCAATTCTAATGACAATTTAAAGTTGTAACCTGCTAAGACGAAGACATAAGCACAGCCAAGGATGAAACAACTATTATGTACGTATGTAAATAGAATTTTATCTTACAAAATGAACTTATTTAATTTATTTGTTATTTGTGATTAAGTCGACTTTAAAACTCTTGCTTATTTCTCTGTACTTTTTTAATTCTGAAATCTTTATTAGCAGAAATCTCTTGAAGAGACAGGGTACTTGGTCTGTTTATGATAATATTTACTATAATTTACTTATGATCTGCTGGGAAAAAATACAATTGTTAAAAATCACAAACAAATTAGTCTGTAGAGAGTTCCTGCTCACAATTCAAAACTTTTACTCAAAAAATAAAATAAAATAAATAAATAAATAAAAATAAATTTTTTTTATTTGTTTTGTTTAAAATAACTTTACATTTTGCAACTGTCTAAATATAAAAATATATTTGTAAAATATTGCACAATAAGATATTAAAATAATTTTTTTAATTATAATAATTATTAGTATATCAAAGATATATTGTAATTTATTAAATTAATAAAGAAATTGATGTAAGGTTATAATTTTAATTATTCAAGATATTATCTAATTTTTTTTATTTATTTATTGTCTATACTTCTGAATCTTCTTCATGATCATAGTCATTATGTTCACTATCCGAATTTAACAAAGACCTTACCTCTTCTAATATCATTAACAATTCGTTGCGTCTTTTGGACTTTAGTCTACTATACCTTTTCCGAATACTTCCGTTTAATTGTTCAAGAAGAGTTTCAATCTTGCTAATGATTTCTGCGTTAGTTATTTTTACTTCAGTTTCTTGCAAGTCTTCTTCTTGTTTTGTAATCAGAATTGGTCTAAATAAAGGTGTTGAATTATTGTTACAAAAGATGTTAGTAATATATTCTTGCTAGGCTTTTTTTGCTAAACTAGTAAAATTTGACAAATGTGTGCTTAATTTATATTCTTCTCCTAAACTTTTACAGATAATTCTCGAATCCATTGGATTAACAAAGTTATCTTTTCTCAAACGGACTCGGAATCTTCGGCATTCAATTATTGCTTCTGGCCGGTTTCTTGAACTATTCGCCTGAGGATCTTTATGCCCAATCAATTCAAAGAAATTGTTCCGCAACTAGATTTTATTGAGTATAAATAAGTTAAATTAAATATATAAAAAAAATTTTAAGTGTAAATATGTATAACGTTGAATTACCTAGAAAAATTTTTTACAATTTCGTGCAGCAACTCTCCAATAGCGCATTTGCGAGATGGGGTATCAATATTTTCAAAGTCTTATTTATCTCTTCTAAAATAGCATCTAATCCTTGATGCTGATTAGAATGTCCTGAACGAGAAACAGTACAATTTCTTTCTACAATATCCCTCACATATGGATCAAGCTGCATTAGTTGTACTTCATCTGATGCTTCTATATAATGATATATGAGATGGTGACGTGCCGACCATATTGGTGAAAAAACTCTTCTCGTAGCTTTTTTCAGTAATGGATCATTTCTCCTTATGGCTGTTCTGTAGTTGATAATAGCTTGTAAGTAATAAAATACCTATATAACAAATTAATGTAATAAATGTTAATACATGACAAAATTCGTGCTTTGAATGCTATTCGAAACTACTATGTGATTTTGCAGATATGAATGTCTGCGAAATCAAAACATTTTAAATGTATGTAAAATAAGATGCGAATTTTCAATTTAACTAGTTAATTTAATATGAATTTATATCTGTTCAAATTTTATTTAATACATAAAATCTTTTTGTTCTTTCACCCAGGTTAAGTATCCTTTTACTGATAGATTGGAAGCATTCTTAACATATGGCCAAACCAACTTCATGGCGATAGATTGATGATAAATATTGCAAATAGAATCCCAAGCCTTATGATGATCATAACACTTCTTAAAATAAGCAAGCTGATTTTCTGTTTTGTATTTTTGGCATTTTGCAAAATGCTTAAGATCGATATTCCTTTTTAAATGATTAGAAAAGTTATGTAAGTAGGTATCAGAAATATCAAGAGTTGCCATAAGTAAACTTAATATAATGTTATAATAAAATTTTAATTGGTTAGAAACACTAATTTAAACGATATAATCTTACCAATTTAGCTCCACATACGCCCGAAACATATTCATTTCTTCATGTAATTGTCCAGGAACGAGAACCAACCAAGAATATTTATGTTTTACCTTAGTTATATAGTTATACGAAATACCATCACACGTAACAATTACCCATTTGCGTATTTTGTCTTTAATGCCTGAAATTTTTTCTATATGAAGAAGAATTTTTTTAATATTAGCAATTGAATTTGGGTTAATATCAAGATGATCAGGAACGAAAATTTCTGGAATTTTAACTCCACTATCTGGTGATAGTTTTTGAGTGATACTTATTCTTGGTAGAGTAGATGAATTTGATTCTACTTCAATATTATATGGTTTAAAAATGATTGGACGGTCTTTTATATTTTCTTCTAACTCAGGGACTTGTTTTTCTTGTAATTTGGCTAATTTAGGTAACCGAGCAGTACATTTCAGACAAATCTGCTTTCTGTTATCGATATTTTGTTCATTACATTCAAGGCACCGCTTTTTACAATGGTCGTTTGATCCTATACTAGCAATAAGAGCATCAATCCTATTAGTTGTGATAATTTTTTTTTCTAGTAACAAACTTAAAATTTCGGAAAGATAACTATGTAATTCTTCATCTATTACTCCCTGTATTTCAGGCGTAATCTCGAAAAGGTTTTCATATTGTAGCCTGTTATGAGAATTAGGTACCCACGGCATATTAGTATGTTGAATAAAATTTTGTAATTCTATATTGAAAGCAACAAAACTGGTGACAATATTATATATTACTGTATTTGATCCTCGGTCAAGATAATTTCTCTGTCCTTTTTGCTCATTATTGAATGCTATAAATAAAAGCCTATTAGGTAATGCTTCTTCTCTTTCAGACAATCTGTCCAACCAATTTTGAAAATAAGAATAGCTTCCTAAGCAGATGATATAATTGTCGATGTTAATTATGGTCTTTGATCTTGCAATAGAGTACTTTATGGCCGATGTTGCAAGGTTTATTTCTGACACATATTTTCCATACCTTGATCCATAAATTAAATCAATGGCCATCGTTCTCTTGAAAATTTTCTCAACGCTTAAAAAATCTGTATTAGAATTATTATATGTTAGCGTTTCAATGAACTTTACAACAACTTGATTATGATTACTTAGCCATATTTGTAGTGCATAACTTAATAGGTTTTCTAAAGAAAACCTATTATTATCTCTAATAAGATAATTAATATCTTCATATAAAGATTCACGTTCGAGTAATGCAATATTAACAATTTCTTCTATGCGTCTCTGCTAATTGCAATGCTGAGAGCTCTATTGTTCAGTAAGATTCTTATTTTCTTCACACTTTTCTTGATATAATTTCTTTAATTGAACTATCTCACCACAATACTCATTTATTCGTCTTTTTAACTCTGATATCTCTAGTTTTTGATCTTCTACTTGTTGCTGCAATTCAGTAACAACATTAGTAAGATATAACGTATACTCATTATTTTCTATTTGACTTTCACCCTCGTTGATTATCTCTTCAGGGGCAGAACCAATATCGATTCGAGATCTCTTATGTTCGTGATCTGTATGATCTAAATCAGAATTACCTAAAAGATTTTGATAAAAAACATCATGAGTTATAATTTCATTATAATGCGTTTGACAAACAGAATGAGAATTCAAAGAAAGATTAATAAGCTCTGGTATAAAATTATGATATAATGCAAGCCGCCCAGCTGCTTTTAAACTATTAGTATTTTGCCAAGTCTGTGATCTTCTTGTATCACAAGGACTTAATCCGAATCTCTTGTATCTACTAGCTATTGTAGAAAATATATAGAGAAGCTCTTCGGGTTTTAATTTTTGTTGGGCTACTGGGTGTTGTGATATCTCGAATTCTAAGTTTCTAGTATGCTGTTATGTAATAAAAAGCTATATATTAAAGTGTTTTTTTAAAATTTTAGGCTTTGACTACTTTTTTACAGAAAGCTGATCTCGAAAAGATCACAAAAGATCACTAAACTAGAGGTTTTTTGCTCTTAACTCAAATAGTTATAGGCACAATTGATTATCACGAAAAGTCACAATTTATGGCTAAAGTGAACCAACAGAAGTTGGCAAGAGCCAATTAGATTTTATCAAATTTTTAAAGAGTATTCTAGAATGGATTTCTATTTTTGGTAATATGCCCAACTGTACTATTCATAATATTATATGAACTGTTTTTCGTATTATATCATAAAGATTATCGTAACTAAATGTACTTTCTTGCAAATCAAAATTATCTACTATGCAAATATTTTATATATCTTCTTTTATCCATAATTTCTCAGTTATATTAACTTGCTCATATCATTGTTTTTCTAAATATCTTTCATACCGACTAGTGTGTGCTACTACATCAGCTATACATAATATTGCATATAATGATGTATGCAAACAAGGTTTTTGGTATAAAGAACTAAGAATGTGAGTAAACCAAAGATCTAATCCTAGAAATGTGATTGATAACAATACAGAGATAAAAAATACTACAATCTTTCTAGTACGTGTATCATCATAATCTTTTTCTAAAACTCTTCTTTCTTTCTGTTTCCTTAATATGACTTTCTATTTATTTTGCTGAATAGTATCTATTAAACTATAAAAAAATTCTGAAAACACTAATGGAAATTCATTTTGAAATTCATTTAAAGAATATGGCATTTCTAATTTCTCTTTATTAGTACAGATTTTATTTCTAGAATGCTAAAATAAAGTTGCCAAAGCTTTACCTACTTGTTTCAGATTTTTTTTGATTATGTTGCAGAATATTTCACTTTTTGAAATTTTTTTTATATTGATTTTTTTAGTCTAAATGCAATTTTTACACTTAAAAAACTCAGCGAATTCGAAATTATAAATTTTTTTTTTACACTTTGTTTTTTGGATATATCATTTTTGTTGTCTCTAGTCATATTGTTATCTGATTCTTTATCATTAATTTCTTCATGATTCTTCGATTGAATAAGGTTTAATTTCTCAAAAAATACCATAATTCCTTTAAAAATTTCATAAAGAAGAAGATACTGAATATCTCTTTCTACAGATTTAAACATATCATTTACCCACTTTGCTATAAATTGAAGTGATTTTGCTGAATTATTATTATGTTGATCTATACAATCGAATGGAAGAACAGCACCCTGTCCTTGTTATATAAATAAATGTTCACCTTCGGATGAAAAATATAATTAACAAATATATCATATACGTCTGCTATTAGTGGACTATTTAACGAAATTATTATTTTGAAATACAGTGCATACTTTCAATCCATTACAAACTACTTGTATATTTTGATTACATATGTTCTATAAATGTTTTTTACAATAACCTCTATAAATAAATATATATTTATCATATTCACAAAATAGACACTTTTTTCAACAAATTAAGGCCTTATCAATACTAGTTTCTGATTTTTAAAAACTATGTAATTGCTTGTTATCATAATTGAAATGACTTGTGCAAATATCTAATAAATTTAATTCATCTTTTTTTGATTCTATAATTTTGCTTACTGTCTCAAAATCCAACTTCTATACTCCACCAAGTTGCCTTAATGGCTTAGATACATTATGCGAACATCGTTGTAGTTTTCCATCTAATTTATCTATTATAATGTATGCTTGATTTATATATTTAATTTTTGAAGAACTAAGTTCGATATTTAATTCACTTTCTTGATGACTATCACTTTCCTATAAAGATTTATTATTAGATATCATATCTAATTTTGGTGCTAGCTAGTTTATGTCAACTTCTTCTATTTGCTCTTGTGTTGCTTGTGATATTAAATTAGCATATTTTTTGGCCATCTTAATAGCTGTTTTATCAAAATAAAGATCATATAAATTATTATATATATCGCTTCTATTACTTGTATTATATGCAGATGATAACAAAGGTGTAGTTAATTGTTTAAAACTTTCAGAATTATTTTTAATACTGACATCATCAAGGATTTCGAAATCCTTATTAGGATCATTATAAGAAATCTCACCACAAATATTCTCAATATCCGAACTATTCATAATCAAATGATATATATTTAATAATAAATGACTAAAGAAAATAAATACAGAAAGAAAAAAAAATTTATCCAAAATAACAAAAAAATTTTAATACAATACATGGTAACTAACAAACAAAATCTAATATAGTATATAGTAACTGACAGAAAAAAGTTTGTGGTATATAATAATTAACAAACCTAGCAACTAGTAAAACAAAAACTTAATATAGTAATCAAACAATAAAAAAGAAGTCTTGATGCAGTTAAATAAATATGCAAAAAAAAAATAATAATAATAGTGATCAAAATTTTTAATCCAAATCGATACAATAGTTTTTTTAAATAACAGGAGCTTTAACTATTTAAACAATTATAACAGCCTGCATTAAAAAAAATAATAAGTTTAGTAACTGCAACAAAAGTTTAATAAATTAGAACATAAGTAAAAAAAAAAAGAAAAAAAAATGATATAAATAACTAACCAATACAGTAGTAACTAGAGCTTTGCAATTATTTAAACGATTATGATAGCCTGCATTAAATAAAAAAATATAATATAAGAAAGTTTAATAACCGTAAACAAGAAGTTCAATGAATTAGAAATAAGTAAAAAAAAAAAACTACAAAAAAAATAACATAAGGTAAATGTGGGTATTTTGACAAATATGTGTATTTTGATGAATTACAATAAAACTTGTTTTTTTTTACTAAATAAATTAAACCTCATTTACTAAGTAAAGTTGTTTGAAATACTATCTTTTATCTATTTTCAAATTTTGGTGCAATTTAATAACTTTTTACTATTAGATTTTTTCGTTATACGTTTTGGCGCAGAAAATCAATTTACTGCACTAAAACATATAACGAAAAAATCTAATAGTAAAAAGTCATTAATATTGTGCCAAAACTTGAGAATAAATAAAAGATGATATTTCAAACAACTTTACTTAGTAAATAAGGTTCAGTTTACTTAATAAAAAACTATTGTAAAATGTTTAATTCTTTATTAAAGTATGTTAATGATCGTTGCATTTGTCAAAATACTCACAGGGAAAATAGAAATTATTATTACATAGAGAACATCATATAATTTATATAAAATTTAAATCTTTATATAAATATATATTGTAGAGCAGATTAAAATTTATATAGTTCAAAAGCAAAAAAAAATAAAACTCTAGTTTTTGACAGACTTTGTTAGTGAGAAGTATTAGCTTTGTCAAAATACCCATATTTACCTTAAATAACTGATCAATAACTAGAGCCTTGCAATTATCTAAATAACTCTAATAGCCTGCATTAAATAGTTTAACGACAATAACGAATAAAACTTCGATAAAATTCTTGCACAGCATTTTTTACAGCTGCTTCTCTTCAATTCAAGATTCTTTAAAAACCGGTTACTCTATAAATAGTAGCTTTATTGAGTAGTAAAATAGAAGGCTAAAGCTTATATTTTTAACAAACGTGGTATTAATTTGTTTTAAAAACAAACTGGTAATTTTGACTTAAAAGAACAAAAGTGTTATTACTTATATGAAAATTGATGTGTATACAACAAAAATTTAATATAGAAGTACAGAACCCCCTGCAGCATGACATATCTTCTGATCATTAATAATTAAAAATTAATAATTATTACAGATCATAATTTAAAATGAAATCTACATTTTCTACTCAACCTGTTAACCTTCTAAAACTCATTTATATTTGTTTATTATAACTTTACTTTAAAACTAACCCCTAACCCTAACCCTTAACCCTAAAATATGCACCACAAAAAAATTTATTTTTCAAGATTTTATATTATAATTTTATTTTGATCTGGATTTTATTATGATCTGTCACAATAATTAATAAATGGAAATTGCTAATTTTAACTAGAGGTAAAATTACCAGTTATACAAACAACGAATAAATAAATAAAATTGCAAGAATGATTATTTTTATTATTTATCATCATTATTTATTAATTTATTTTATATATTCATGTAATGCGCGTAAAATCTAAAATATCAAATAACAAATATCACAATATACTATTAATAAAAAATATGATAAAACTCTTCTGCCTAAAACTAATCTTATACCAAACCCACTCTTCTAACCTTAACCAATTTTGTGATACTTTCTAACCCAACCTTATACTAATCCTATAGTACTTTCTAGCCATAATTCTATACTAATCCTATAGTACTTTCTAATTCTAACTCTACACTAATCCTGTACTACTTTATAACCCTAACCTCAATATTTATATTAATTTTGTGCTACTATCTAATCCTAATTCTAACTTTACTAACTAACTCTAATTAAAACCACGTTGCTTTACAAAGAAGATATCAACAAGTAATACTACTATATTAACGACAATACTAGCAAGCTGCAACACTATAAAATAAAATCAGCAGCAAAACGAAAACAT
>CAJVQC010001357.1:0-10343 GCA_910592285.1 Racocetra persica
GTTTTTGTATTTAATAATTTTTTGCCAAATTATACTATTTTTAAAAAATCTATTAAAATAGAATATCTTAGACTGTCTGATACTGTATATACAATAGTGATAGTTATATTGTTATAAGCAATCAAAAAACTACAATTTTTTATATACAGAAGTAATAATAGTGTATGATTGACTTTCATTAAGAAATTTTTTGAGGGGATTAATAATGATTATAATCAAGTTAATCAATTAGTATCGATGAATTTTAATCGATTACATTCGATAGAGGGGTTACTAATCGATTAGAAACACTATCGATTATATTCGATTATAGATATATATCGATTAATACTGATATAAATCATTAATCGATTAATATTGATTATTAAAAAATTTGTAAATTATAATCAAACTTTGACAATGATTTTTTCGATAACTAGTGATTAGAATTAGCTAAAATTTTTACTGAAGATAGTATCAATATTTTTCTATAAAATATATAAATTTTATCCAAATTGGTCAAGTAGTTTTTGAGTAATCGCTTCTATATGATAGTTAATTTTTTAAAAAAATTAACTATCGTATAGACATGATTACTCAAGAACTACTTGACTAATTTGGATAAAATTTATATATATTATAGAGGAATATTGATACTATCTTCAGTAAAAATTTTAGCCAATTCTAATTACTAGTTATCGAGAAAATTATTGTCAAAGTTTGATTATAATTTACGAATTTTTGATTAATATTGTTAATAATCACAATCGTTTATACTCGATAGGGGTGCTATTAATCGATGATAATTTTCTGATTATAATTGATTATAAGCTGTTTGCAAATTTTGGGGATGTTATTAAAGTATTCATATATATACTTATTAATGTTAATAATTTAGCAAAGATTTGATTCTGATATGCTACTTGTTTATATGCATATTTATTAGATTTCTTGTATATGTATATATATACATAATTTTTTTAATATCAAAGCATATTTTCAACATAATTTTGTAATTATATCAAGGTATATTTATTATATGTCTAATATATATAGTAATATAAAATTAGGTAACTGTGATTATATCATATTTGTAACTATATAAAGAATAAAATAATATAAAATTAATTAGTAAAAATAAAATTGTGATTATATTGAGTTTGTGATTATATTGAGGGTGACTATATCGAGATGCATCTGTAATTACAAATTAATACAAATTTTTTGGATAATACAAATAAAGATTTTGTATAATACAAAAAATTTTTTCAAGTCTCTAGTAACAGGTTGCTATAAATTAATATCCTTTTTTATTTTATTTTATTATTTTATTTTTTTTATTTTTATTTTTTTTATTTTTTTTATTATTTTTTTTATTTTATTTTGCTATTAGGGCTGTGACAGATATTACATAATATCTATTTACTATAAGGGTACCCCCTCCCCCACATAAGATGATGACTCTGATTAGTTAACAAAATAAATATAATGCAGATTTGTAAAGATATATAATCTTAGCAAATTTTATGATATCTTATAATCTAGTAATTAAAACTCAATGATTTTGGTACCATTTAATTTGTCTCAATAAAACAGATCGAATAGTACCAAAATCATCAAGTTTTGACCACTGGATCATGAGATAGTTGCATTTAAATAATTTTTATAAATATCTAAATAACTTGTCAACCAGTGGTTCAAATTTAATGATTTTGATACCATTCGATTTCTCTCGATGAGACAATTTAAATGGTACCAAAATCATTAAAATTAAATTACTGGTTCACAAGATATTCACAAAAAATATTTTGCGACACAGTTCTTTACAGAACTAAATTTTTTTGTAAATATATAAAACTGCGCTGCAAAACATTTTTTGTGTGAATATCTTACGAACTAGTAATTTAATTTTAATGATTTTGGTATCATTTGAATTGTCTCATCGAGAGGAATTAAATGGTACCAAAATCATTAAATTTGGACTACTGGTTGACAAGTTATTTAGATATTTATAAAAATTATTTAAATGCAATTATCTCATGATCCAATAGTCAAAACTTAGTGATTTTGGTACCATTCGATCTGTCTCATTGAAATGAATCAAATGGTATCAAAATCGTTGAGTTTTAATTACTGAATCATAAGATATCGTAAAATTTGCTAAGATTACAGATCTTTGCAGATCTGCATTATATTTATTTTGCCAATATTACATTATATATATAATTATATATATTATATATATATAATATAAGACTTTGGCTTATCTCCCATCTCCTCTAAGATATTACGTAATATCTGTCACAGCCTTTATCTTTCTTTTTATATTTTTTTTTTTTACTTGTTTTTTCTTTTTTCTTTTTATTTTTTTCTTTTGAGAAATTATAGGTATTTCTTATGAGAGATATATCTCCTACTGGCGTACTGATGCCAGATCAGGGGTCAGTTCATCCCCCGCTAGTGAATGCATGATAGATAAGTACTCTTTTCTTTTTTTTTTTTTTAGAACATTGTTCTTCAGTAATGTTTTTTACTGATCTTTCAACATTTTTTTTTTTATCGCTTGGTGAACTTTCTCATGGATTTTCTTCTGCTCTTTCAATGATTTGTTGGTGAACTTTCTTGTGAACTTTCCTCTGGTCTTTCAGCATTTCTTGGAGAATTTTCTTGGGTCTTTCAGCATTTCTTGGTGAACTTTCTTGGGTCTTTCAGTGTTTGGTTGAACTCTCCTGTGGACTTCTGGTGTTTGGTAAACCCTTTTGTGAACTTTTAGCATTTTCGAGTTTTTTTTTGATCTTTCAGGGCTCTATTGGTAAGTATTCAATGTTTTTTTTTTTTTTTTTTGTTTTTGCAAACTTTAACTGATCTTTTGAAATCACTTGGTGAACTTTCTCATGGACTTTCTTCGACGATTTGTTGGTGAACTTTCTTGCGAACTTTAATCTGTCGCCATTTCTTGGTAGATTTTCTTGATTTTGTTAGTAAACTTTCATGTGGACTTTCGTCGTTTTGTTGATGATCTTTCATGTGAACTTTCGGCATTTGTTAGTAAATTACTTCATTTGTTAGTAAATTACTTGTAAACTTTTGGTGTTTTTTTGATAAATTCTCTTGTGGACTTTTAGTATTTGTTGGTGAATTCTCTTGTAGACTTTTGGCATTTTTTTGGTAAATTCTCTTGTAGACTTTCGGCGTTTTTTTTTAGTGAATTCTCTTGTGAATTTTTGGCGTTTTTTTTGGTGAATTCTCCTGTGAACTTTCAGTGCTTTTTTGGTAAACTCTCCTGTGGACTTTTGGCGTTGTTTGGTAAACTCTCCTGTAGACTTTTGGCACTTTTTTGGTGAACTCTTTTGTGGACTTTCGGCATTGTTTGGTAAACTCTCCTGTGGACTTTTGGCATTTTTTGGTGAATTCTCTTGTGGACTTTTGGCATTTGTTGGTGAATTCTTCTGTGGACTTTTGGTATTTGTTGGTGAATTCTCCTGTGGACTTTTGGCACTTTTTTGGTGAACTCTCCTGTGGACTTTTGGCATTTTTTTTGGTGAATTCTCTTGTGGACTTTCGGCATTTTTTTTGGTAAATTCTCCTGTAAACTTTCAGCGCTTTTTTGGTGAACTCTCTTGTGGACTTTTGGCATTTTTTTGGTGAATTCTCTTGTGAACTTTTGGCATTTGTTGGTAAATTCTCCTGTGGACTTTTGGTATTTGTTGGTGAATTCTCCTGTAGACTTTCAGTACTTTTTTTAGTAAACTCTTTTGTGGATTTTTGGTATTTTTTTTGGTGAATTCTCTTGTAGACTTTTAGCATTTTTTTTTGGTGAATTCTCCTGTGGACTTTTAGCACTTTTTTGGTAAACTCTCCTGTGAACTTTTGGCGTTGTTTGGTGAATTCTCTTGTGGACTTTCAGCATTTTTTTTGGTGAACTCTCTTGTGGACTTTCACGTTTGTTGGTGAATTCTCCTGTGGACTTTCAGCGCTTTTTTGGTAAACTCTCCTATGGACTTTCAGCATTTTTTTTTGGTAAATTCTCCTGTGAACTTTCGGTGCTTTTTTGGTGAACTCTTCTGTGAACTTTTGGCATTGTTTTGTAAATTCTCTTGTGAACTTTCAGCATTTTTTTTGGTAAACTATCCTGTAGACTTTCAGTATTTTTTTTGGTGAATTCTTTTGTGGACTTTCATTATTTTTTTTTGGTGAATTCTCTTGTGGACTTTTGGCATTTTTTTTGGTAAATTTTCCTGTAAACTTTTGGCGCTTTTTTGGTAAACTCCACTGTAGACTTTCGGCATTGTTTGATAAACTCTCCTGTGGACTTTTGGCATTTTTTTTGGTGAACTCTCCTGTAGACTTTCAGCATTTTTTTTGGTGAATTCTCTTGTGGACTTTCAGCTTTTTTTTTGGTGAATTCTCCTGTGGACTTTTGGTGCTTTTTTGGTGAACTCTCCTGTGGACTTTTGGCATTTTTTTGGTGAACTCTTCTGTGGACTTTCGGCGTTTTTTTGGTGAATTCTCTTGTAGACTTTTGGCATTTATTGGTGAATTCTCCTGTGGATTTTTGGCGGTTTTTTTGGTGGACTTTCAGCATTTTTTTTGATAAATTCTCTTGTGGACTTTCGGTGTTTTTTTTGGTGAATTCTCTTGTAGACTTTCAGCACTTTTTTGATGAACTCTCCTGTGAACTTTTGGCATTGTTTAGTGAACTCTCCTGTGGACTTTCAGTGTTTTTTTGGTGAATTTTCTTGTGGACTTTTGGCGCTTGTTGGTGAATTCTCCTGTGGACTTTTGGCGCTTTTTTGGTGAACTCTCCTGTGGACTTTTGGCATTTTTTTTGGTGAATTCTCTTGTGAACTTTTGGCATTTTTTGGTGAACTCTTGTGAACTTTTGGCATTTGTTGGTAAATTCTCCTGTAAACTTTTGGCATTTTTTTTGGTGAATTCTCTTGTAGACTTTCAGCATTTGTTGACGAACTCTCTTGTGGACTTTTGGCACTTATTTTGGCGTAGTTTTTTTTGGACTTGGTGTTTTTTTGTTATAAAAAAATTTTTTTTTTTGTTTTTTTTTGTTTTTTTTTTATTTTTTTTATTTTTATAATAAATATCAACTTTACTTTATAAAAGTTACCCAGTTTTCATCTGAGGTTGATCAATAAAATATAGTTTAGGTAATACAAATATGCCCAGCTCGAGTAGTACTTCAGAATGTGTATCATGTGACAATTCTGGGTTTTGATAGTTGGGAGATATATCTCTTACAGGAAGATATATCTCTCGCGGAAGATGCCTAAAAGCACCCTTTTCTTTTACTTCTTTTTTTTATTTTTTTGTATTTTTTTTTATTTTTTTATGAATTAATGTAAATGTACTCTATAGGTATATTAAATTTTTTTGTACCTTTTATTTTAATCATACGAGATTATAGTAATATTGATATTGTTTATGTTAATTTAGAGTTAGGATGAGAACTATATTAGAGTTAGTGTTTAGGCAGTTATATAGTAAAATCATTTAAGAAAAACTTTTTATTAATATACAGAAAGTGGTTTAGTATGCAATTCTTGTAAAATTGGTGATTTCGTCAAAATGAACATTTGTTTTGATCATATAATATTATACCTGATCTTGACGATCAATATAGGTCTTATGATACAAGTATATGTACCTTAGGGTATATATAAATAAACACTTTTTTTATTTATATTTTTTATTTTTATTTTGAATTTAATAATTTTTTGTATATATAATATATTGCTACCTATAGAATTTGTGTAATGTGAAATCAAAACAACTCAAAATAATCTGATTTTTTTATTAGTTAGGGTTAGAGTAAGGTAAAAGTAGTGTGAAGGCAATAAGAGAAGATTTGATAATAAGATTGCACAAAAAATTTTTTTTGTTAGAATACAAAGAATAGGTTTATAACAAAATTTTTGTGTTACAGGTATTTTTTAAAAAAGACAATATTTTGTTTCGATTTCACATTACACCTGATCTTGCATTCTAATTGGTCAATCAGAAATAGTGATATATCGTTATAGTAATAAATTACAATAACTTTTTATTTTTATTTTTATTTATTTTTTTATATTTATTATTTTTATATATTTTTTTTTACTTCAGCAATCCTACTTTTATTTTATTTATTGAAAGTAGATTACAAAAATGCCCTTAGCTAGTTAGGCTTACATGCAAATTGCTAAACTACTATATTTTTGTATAATTAAAGATTCTCTCAATTTGTTTTATTATTGCAATAAAACTATAGCTAAAGCCAAAAATTTTATACTAGAGTATGACCCAGAAGCAACTTGTCTAAATGACAATTTACCTCCTTTCAGGATCCTCAACTTACTAAGGATATAAGCTTTAGATATCAACAAATAGAATTTACTAACCTTATCAGAATCACCGCTCTACAATAGAGTACTGCCAATCTGATAACACTTTCTCGTAGAGAAGTAAAAAAGAAAAAAAAAGAGTAAGGGCAAAACGAAAATAGAGAAAATAAAAAAGAAAATATATAAGAAAATGACCAAAATATAAAGGAATTAAAAAAACTATTCTAAAATCTAAGAGAACTTGTTTACAGATATAAAAACTTGCTAACTAAATAAAAAACTATCTACATAATCATAAAAGTTTATATATAGAGCTATCTGATAAAAAAGAAACTATGAACTAAGATATACTTTAACCTGTACTAAGGACTAAAACTTATATACATATAACTTCAGAATATTGTATATCTCTATTATATCACTCCAGTTTACAACTTTATAAAATCTACCTCGAATCCTAGAATACCAATTTTCAAGTCTTGACATGTGATCATTGGTTCTATTTATAATAGGCCAATTTTTTTTAAAATCCTTTTATAGTTTTCACTTTGAATCTTGCTTCTTCGCTATATAAAATTAAACAAGAAATCTTCTCTATAGTCAACTGGTATCATTGAAAACTACTTCCTCAGATCCATCATATAAGGTATTTATTCCTATATAGTCAATTTTAATCCAAATATGTGACTTTTTATGTACTTCAATTTCATCTAAACAGAGCTTCCTCCTTATATGTGATTGTTGTATTCTTTATTCATCATATCATAACTCAAGACTTGCCAAAAATAGAGATTTGCTAAAGCCTTGTACTCATGTGACTTTTTTTTTATATAGATCACCAATCAAAATCATAAGATTTTGTTTATACAGATCAGCTCAAAGAAATTAAAAAATCAAAAAAATGAGAAAATATGAAAAACGGCAGTCTAAACCTGTCTTGATATATTAATAAAAAATGCCAGAAAGGAAATTTAACCTATATGCTTGCCCTTACCCTAACAATAAAACTAACTCTAACTCTAATTCAGTTAGGCATATTACCAAAAATGGAAATCTATTCTAGATTGTTCCATTTAATTTTGATTGGCTTACAGCCACATTTTTCGATTATATTTTGTGGCTTTTTGCCATATATGTTTGTGACAAAAAATTTTATAAACGAAAAGCAAAATGTTCATAGTTTCATGATCCGTAGTGATCTTTTCTAGATCTACACTTTGAGCAAAAGTGTATAAGACCCGAAAAAAGTTTATGTTTTACTATTCAAAATTTACAATTTGATTAGCTTATTAACATATAACTCAGCTTCTGAGATATAACTCAGCTTTTGATTTGTGTAATCGAATCGTCCGATCTACATTTCTATACTATAAAAGGGGCAATCTATATTGCCCATTTTTGGTAATGTGCCCGACTGTAATTACAATTAAAATTTCAAAAGTCACGTAAGTATAAGGCTTTAGCAATTCCCCAAAAATAGAAATATAAACAATGCTGATTTTTTGAAAGGGGTAGCCAAATCCTTTACTTTTTGTCAAAAATTATGAAAAAAGAAAATGGCAAAAAAAAAAAATAGTTTTGCAAGTTTTCCAACCAAGGAGTGTTGTTTTAAGAGTTCTTTATAGCTTTCTGTTCCCAAAATAATTTGAGTTTTCTTTCTACTTACTGTTCTCAAAGACTTCTCCAGTTTGGATACCGAATGCAAAAGAGAATCTATCTGAAAAAAAAAAACATAAAAAGACTTGACCCCTTTGCAAACTATCTAAAACACTTGCTCTTCGGTGTATCATGTTTAAGACTTCATCGACAACAGTTCATATTAAGAAACCTTCAAGTTATTTGTTCACTTCTGGTCTTGAGTCTTCAACTTGCTTTCAAAAACTGGTTGATCGTTGGGGAGAGTTGTGCTATATAGATGTGAAAAATTAATTAATTATTTTTTATTTTTTTTATTTTAATTTTTTAATATATTTATTATTTTTTTATTTTTTATTTTATTTTTTTTATTTTTATTTTATTTTTTTATTTTTAATTTTATTTTATTTTTTTATTTTATTTTTTATTTTATTTTTTGGTTTATTTATTATTCTTTTCGAATAATTTTATCGACAACTTACACGTTATTATTTTACGGTCGTAGCATCTGCAATATCTCTCACTGATACTCAAGATACCAGTCTTAAAAAATTTAATCTTATGTCCGAAATTAATATGCGTGGAACCTGGTTAGTGACAAAGGTATAGTAGAAGCACGTGATACCGTTATAAAAATTTTATTTGATCCAACCTGAACAACTTTAATATTAACCATTGAACTTCTTTTAACGGCAGCATGCAATTCCACATCTTATTGAAAGTGGACGAAAAAATAGAAACCCACACATTTTGAATCTTAGTCCACCGCCTTTGATCAAAGAGGATTGGTTTAAAAACCATGTTACTTATTCAATAGCGAAATATAACATGTCACTTTGCGTTTTGGTATTTCAATATCTGATATAATTTATATTATTTATATCCTTAATGATCGTTGTTAAGCTTTCTCCCTTACATGATAACAAAATATTAATAGGGTTGGGCTGCTGAATTTCGAGATCAGGGAATTGCTGCAAATGGTATTCACCCTACATATTAATGTTAGATGTTCATTATTCACAAACGGAATAAAAAGTATCAAGCTAACACACTGCTTTTTTGCTATAGCACTTTGGCCGATAACAGTAATAGAGACGGCTGCTCTTCAAGTTTTAGGTGAAAATTCAACTAAATTATCGTATTATGTGTAACGATGTACGCTCATTATTAAACCGATAGATTCAACTAAACAAATAGATTCAGCTTTTGGAGGTAATTCAAGAACCCCAGAAATAATGGCTGATGCTGCACATAGAATTCTTACCAAAAATTCAAAAGAATTCAGGTATGTATATGAATATACACAGTGTTGGCCAATGATCTTAAACTGACCTATATTCATTCAGTTATAATGAATATCGATATGACTTAATTGTATTTAATACGACCAATATGATCTATAGCTAAAAGTGTCATATTACATGACAAAAGTCATATCAAAAAGATGCTACGACTTAGATCATTGACCAAACACTATACACCCTTTAAGGGAAAGTCTAATGTAAATTTTTTTTCCTACGTAATTAAAAAGCGGCAATTTCGTAATTGATGAAGTAATTTTGCGCGAACATGGTCAAACCGAATTTGACCATTATTCTACTAGACCAGGTGCCAAAGACATGACTATTGATTTATTTGTTGACGATAAAATAGTTAATAAAATGAGAGCGTTGTGGGAAGCGAAATCACATAGGACAGGTCCTAAACTATAAAATGTAACAATTCTTCAAAAATGGAATGGAATATGTGATTCTTATTAGATAAGGGAATAACAGATATAATATATTGAAGTTTGAAAGATCTTATTTTTTAAAAAAAAACATATAAAAACAGTTATCTGAAAGAATATAATAAAATTATATAATATTTTTGACTTCCTATGGCCTTTGTTTTGCCTGCATATAAGCTTAAAAAATATATATAATAAACATTGGTGTTTATACTAGCAAGTATAGATAAATTTTTTCGAACGCCTTGTTGCAGTATTTTATTAGAGTTTTGCTACTGAATTACATATGATTAACAAGTACACCGGCGTAGTATCATATACTGTAATTAGTTTCTAATATTATACTAGGAACCGGAAACCGGTATAAGTCTGGAGCTCAATTTAATATTTTTAATCTTTAAAAAATTTTGTTATATATATTACTGTATTATAAATCAAATGTTTAGAAACATTATATCTAGAAATACCAAAACTATATTTTTGATATTACTATTATGAAAATATCAAAAATATAATTTCAATCATCAAAAAATATAAAAGTATAAGTTTATTGATTTGCTCTAAACAATAAATAAAAAATAAAATAAAATAAAAAATAAAATAAAAATAAAATAAAAAATAAACCAAAAAATAAAATAAAAAATAAAAAAAAAAAAAAAAATAAA
>CAJVQC010001358.1:0-10342 GCA_910592285.1 Racocetra persica
TAGTACAAAAAAAAGGTTGTTTGGACAAAAAGTTTTTTTACCGAAACAGTAAACTCACTGTTCATTTTTTGCTATTTAAAATTTTTTCTTGTAATAAACTATATACTTTATTTATCTTAATGACAAGCTTAATTGATTAATTAAAAATATTTCTGCTAATTAAATACAACTATGGATTAGTTAAAAGTAGATAATATAATATAATGGTGCACCTAATGGCACGCCATGCACCAAAAAGTTTTAGTGGTGCACCAGTGGCACGCCATTAGATTATAACTGCACCAGCAACCCTACCTTTTACACCTTCGCTCTTTTGACCTTATACATCTTCGTTCTTTTGGCCTTCTTTGCCTTCATTTTTTTGACTTTCTCCGCCTTCGCTCTTTAATAACATACGTACTCTTCATTTGTTAACGTCTTTTGGAAACATATTATATCACCATTTTGTATCTTGTATTTTTTAAAAGTAAATTTGGATTTATTTTTGATCTTTTTCACTTGACCTTCTTCGCCTTCACTTTTTTGACCTTTTACGCTCTGACAAACCTGTGGTTTCCAGACTCTCAACTCAGGTTCTTGAACTTTGTTGTACACAAAAAGTCTGTTAGTTCCAGAGGAGGCACTAACTTTATTCGTACCTTCTTTTATCAATAAATAAAAAATTTTGCACACTATTAATCTAGTTTTTTTTTTGTTTTCACAATAGATGACTACCGAACGTACACGGTATACTAAAGATATACAAATATCTTGGCAATGTATAATTGATAAACGTAACAATGTAAGTAAACAAATATACTGTATTATATAAATAAATATATTATGAAATAATTTATTAAACTAAACTTGTTTTGATATGTAAAAGTCCAATAAAAGAAAATATTTTAATAACAATAAAGAGAATTTCGAACAATTACCATCAAAAAAATTCAAAAATAATCCGAACTCTTTAAAAAATTGTATTGACAGTCTTCTCACTGATCATAACATTGAAGAATTATGCATTTACGTTCAATCAAAGTTAAAGAATTGGATTAAAAAAGGCAATCTTTACGAGGATCGCGAACTTGTGACAAAAATTTTATTTCATGCTTTACTATCAGATCTCCCAAACTATTTGGTCGATACAGAAATTCCTATAGAAGTATATCGTAATAAAGTAAAGGTTCACACTTTTTATGCCGACTTATCGGTTGTTGAACTTAAAGCTACCAATAACGCAAAACTTAATCGATTCATTTTTGAATTTAAAAACAAAAATGTCAATTTTTTAGATTTAAAAGTTAATGGTATGCTTTACATTCTTGATTATCTTTTCATAAACTCCTTTTATGCTTGCTGTCATTTTTGAATGTATTGAATTCGAATTTTTTTTAATACTAAATTAGGAAATAACAATAAATGGGAAATCTTGGAAGAAAAAGCAAAAAAAATAGAAAAAATGTCAGAAAATGAGATACGGCAACTTAAATGCAGTAATTCAGAGAAATTTGATAAAGGGAAAACTATTCAAACCATTTTTAATGAGGCTTGTCAGCAACTTTTGAACTATGTCAATAATCTGAGAGATGATAATTATCAAACATCTGCATTCGTAGTGATGTCTGTAGGTTCTAGAAAGTTAATTTGGGAAAAGGTTAACTAGCTTGAAACAATGGAGAAAATCTATCTGTTGTGCTCGAAAGGTTAAATAGTCTTGGATAGTTTTTTTGAAATATTTTTTGTTAATAAAATTATACCAATATCTTTCCTTTTTCAAGTAAATTCGCAAATCAGTATGGTATATATGGTGTGTACGATATAACCGGACTATACTGATCTGCTATTACTGTATATAATTGATAGATTTTTATACTATACGTACCATACTGTTAGCTATACATTTTTACAGAAAATAGAAACTTTTGTAATTATCTATACCAGACCTTTTTTTTAAAAACCTAAATTGCATGTTATAAGTATGTACGCATTTTAAATTTTTACTTTCTACGACATAAATTCTCGGCCAATATACTGGACACCCGGGATCTATTAAAGGTTTTAAAGTTGGTGGAGTATAACAGACCGGGTCTTGTATATAGTCATTTATGGCAAAATATTCGCTTCTAAGTATGTCGAGTAAAATTTTTTTTATTCTTTAGAATAGTGAATATATCACGGAGCTATTTAACTCTAGGTATTGCTCAAAATTATTAATATAGTTCATCAGTCTTGGCCCTGGAAACCACATTATCAGATTTTATAAGTTGATTTCTAACTTTTACCCCCTTCATTTGGTTAAAGCCACTGAGATTCTTCAATAACCACTACTATACTTTATTTATTATTCATCAGTGTTCAACTTACGCATTGCTTTTGCAGTATCACAATGGTTTTCAATACTTTATCGTAACCTTTATTCGAAAATTTTTTGAGTGCATCCACTTTCATATATGGGTAAGTATTCTTTTTTTTTTTTTTTTTATTCTTATATTTAATTTTTCCTTACAAGTTTTTCTTACTAACTTAAATCGCCCCGGGATTTCATAAGTACTATCGAATGGATCGCCTAGTCCTACAATTTTTATGATCTTATTTCCAATAATTTGGTGTACTGTACATCACATCATCATATCAATCAATTACAACAGTCTTGCTAAAATCTGAGCCATTATGATTTCTTAAATCCTTAACATCCTCGTTCACATATTTCACAAATCGTACATCTGCCACACAGTTTCTACTGGACAATCACAAGCTAAGTGCTCTGGTTCTCTGCATGCATTATTTAGACTTGATTTTTTCTTTGTTATCTATTGCTTAATTTACCTCAAGTTCCGCTATCTTATTCTCTACCTTTCTATTGTTCCATACTCTAATTGCATCAAATAATACTAACTTCTTTAAGGCACACTAATTACGACTAATTTCGATCTCCATATACACAATCATATAGGTTTCTAGTTTCTAGTGATTATTAGTTAGTAATTCAATCGATAGATTAATGATCATTATTATTAATTATTATTAATAATTTAAAAAATTTTATTATTAAATATATAGTTACTTTAGTTAATTGCAAGCTATTTTGCAAATTTTCGCAAGTATTTAATAAAGAAAAAGAAAATATAAAATATACATGTTGAAGTATAATAGAGAATAAAAGGTCTAGAAAGTTGGCATGTATAGTAAGTTTGTTAGATAGATATTTGTGATATTTTTTGCTATTAAACTTGATAGAGCTATATCAGCAAATTTATATATACGTAAATACAGAAATATTTGAACAAATATATAGATTAAAAATTTTTAAAAAAATTGTGATTGGTTTAAAAATATGCAAAAATTTACAAATTTAAAAGGCAATTTCTATTTGTACACCTGTGCATAAAACACGGGTATATTAATAGCTCAAAATTTTGCTTATAAAACCACTTTTCGAGTTCTACGTAACAAAAAAAAATTTACATAAAATTTTAGTATAAACTACCTCTAACTCTAACCTCTATTTTGACTTTAATTCGATTTAATTTTTTTCTTTAAATTTTGTATTAAATTTTTTTATAAATTATACTCGTGTTTTATATATAGATGTAAATTTATAAATTCTCAATTTAAAATATTGCAAAATAAAGAGTTTAAAAAAATTTAAAATATAAAATTAAAAATAAGTAATAATATGTAAAGTAATTAAAATTATTTTATTTTATTTAGCAGTTTTGCTAATACTTTATTAGATCTTGTAATTTTAATATTTTAAATACAAAATTTTCAAAAGCTAATTTTTTTAATATTTAATTTATAAATACTAGCTTATCTAGTTATTTAAAGAATATCTATATATAATTTGCTATAGTAAAAATTTACTTTTTACTAACTAATCTTGCTCTAGATTAGTTAATATATTATTGAATAGTTTTTATAGCCTGTCAAAACTACTATTTAATTTTTTTACTACTTTGTATACTGATTACTTTTAATTTATTTATTTATCTTTTTTTTTTACAATTTCTATTATTTTTTTTTTAATATATATTTTTTTCTATTTTGTAATATTCTCTTTTTATATATATACATATATTTTTTATTGATTTTCTATTTGGCTTTTCTTTTTTTTTTTAAATATAATTTTATATTTTTGTTTATATTTTTGCATTAATTTGCATTTTTGTAATCTAGATTTTTTATATATAAGCTCTATTTAGATTTTTTAAAATATTATAACAAAGCTTATTGTTTATTAAATTAGAAAAATAGTTTTAAGTTTTTAAAGTTTTTTTTATTATAAGATTTCTTGTTTATTTTTTTCTTTTTTTTATTTCTTCTATTATATATATATTGTCAACCTGGAAATTCACCTCTTTCAGAACTTTAGAAGACTGCTGATTATAGTATAAAGACTATAACTTTACAGTTTAGGGTTTATGGCATCCAAATGAGACTTAACAAAGAGGTTTTTAAGTGATTTATATATTAAGGCTAAGAGGCAAACAATTAATAGTATATGAGGATGCTACGAATTGTATCTTTATTACTTTCTAGTGTATGAAGACACTGCACTTCCCAGAGGGCAGAAGGCAGCATATTTATAGAGAAATTACATGTATAAATTATTACAATAAAGAAATACAATCTCAATTTAAAAGCTATTTATAGTACTAAAGATAGTATAAAACTAATAGATATGTTATATATAATAGATATACTAGATATAAAAGATGTAATAGATATAATAGAAAGAATATATATAATTGATCTAATAGAAATATTAAATCTTTTAGATCTTTAGATTTTGGGCGCAGTATTATCGGCCAATAGAATTCAAGTCACATGTCTATTCTAATTGCTAATAATATTCCAACACAAATATCTTCTGATCTTGTGATCCGGTAATCAGAATCACATGATCTATAGCTCATTCGAACCGTCTCATTGAGCTGAATCCAATGGTAGTTGTTTCATCTCGTTAGCTTCTCTGGGTCAAAAGTTATGGGCAAAAAGGTAAAAACTCTTAAGGCTAACAATATTTTTTAATTACTATATATAAATATATATATATATATTTTTTAAATATTAAGGTGATCTCTTGGTTAGATGTTTTATTGGTTCTATATTTACATATTCATGTTCTACATTTTAGAGAGTACAACTAGTCACATGTACAACTTTTGGTTATCTAATTTAAGTAGCCTGCCTTAAGGTTCTACACTAGTTATCATACCTATAATCTATTAGAAGGCTATCTAATTAAACTCTTTGCATTATATATTTGCATTTGCATAATCCTATTTAGGATCTAACTAATTATATATTAACTACTGACCTAGAACAGTAAACTTTTTAGAGTTTTATTCTTGAAGTAAACCTGCTAGAATAGCTTTGTTTTATATTACAATACTGCCTAGACTTTTAGTAACTTATATATCTACTGAGGCTAATACTTGCAAATAGGAGTTACCTAAATACTACTATTACTTACTACTTGCTCTTGTAAAGTTTACTCAAACTTCAGTATCAACTTTATAGTATATCTTTAGTACTTTAATACCTCTAAGTTTTATTTTCCAACTACCAATCTAAATAGTCTAGAAGAACTATGACCTGTCTTTGGTATATTGAAACCAGCCTAATATTCTTTTTTTTTAGCAAATCTGGTAGCCTGGTTGGTAAATCTGCTTTACTACAAATAGATTATACTCTGTCTAGTTCTTTCACTTCAGTGTTTGTTTCTTGGGTCTAGCCTTTATAGTAGTATTATTAAAAGTTTATGCTATCTTTTTACTCGGATTTTTTTAAATGAGCTTCTGTTCTCCAAGTTCTACAAATTTATATAGCCACAGAGGCTTATCTTAGATTTGCACTACCTAATACTAGTTTGCATTTCTTTGTATAATAGGTATATAAATACCTCAAACTTGCTAGTTATACTAGTGTAACTGCAGTTACAGATATCTTATTCCAACTATATAGAGAACAGTTGCTATAATACAGACAATAATTTGAATTTTGTCAATAGTAGATTTCAAACTTTTGATCTGCTACTTATTTTATATAATCAAATTCTCTATATACATGCATATCTAGAGATATGAAAAGTTTGTTCTAGTCTGACTCAACTTCAAAAGTCAAGTTTTTGTTAAAGTTTAGTTTCAAGTTAGACTTGAACCTTGACTTGTATCTGTATATGCATCTGGTATATTTAGAATAAAATATAAATGCATACAAAGCAGTAAAGTATTTATAATATATATACTAAATACATATGCAAATACTACTACTATTTTTAATTGCAACATATATAAACTCTAATACTATATAATATGAGAAAATAGTATAAAACTTGATAAGTATATAAAGTGGAGTTAATAGAAAAGGGACAAATTTTTTCTAAGTAAAAGTTTTAAGCTTAAATAATTTAGCAATTATTTTATTAAATTTAAAAATTTTTATTTTATTTTAATTTTATATAATTCTAAAATTAAAAAAAATTTTAGCAAATTTAATTAAATAGTTGTTAAGATATTTTAATTTAAAAATTAAAAAAAATTTTACTAAAAATGATTTGTCTCTTTTTTATTAACCCTACTTCATATACTAATGCCTGATATAATATTTAATATAATTAATATAGACACAACTCACTAACTCTTTCTGATGATCACTTGTACCAAATTTTTGCTAACAAAAACTGAGTTTTTGCTAAAACTCTCTAATTAAATATATGTTATTAACTAAATAAAACTATTCTACACCCAAAATTATATATAGATACCAAGTTTTATAAATTTAAACCAATTTTAAGCGTTTTATATAACTATTTATTCAAATTAATTCAACTCTTATTTACTCAAATTCTGCCAAGAAAACTTGTCTTGCTTCTTAAAACAAAGTTGTCCACCTCTTCCTTGGCATCATTTTGGTATATAATTTATTAAAAATAGCTTAAAACTGACTATTTTATAGCCAAAATACTTCAAACTCTCTTTAGAGAAAAAACTTTAAAAACCCCCAAAAATTTTTACTTATTTCTCCTTTCCCCCTACCAAACCTGGCCCCAAACACATTTGAAAAAACTCAAAATTAGTGGTTCTTACAATTATAAATCTCCTTATTACAATTTCCTTTTTTAACTTTAATTAATTTAATACAAACAAACAATTACAAATTTGTACTCTTTTTAAAATTACATAGCTCTGTGTGAAACTAACCTATTTTTAGTACAGTAGTACAGATTATATTGTGCTACAAGCTACACTAGCCACAAGCCACAAGCCACACTAGCTATAGCCACACTAGCTACATTAACTATTTTAGGTGTAACAGGATTGTAACATTATACGAACCAAATTTTGTTATCTTCTAAAGCTTATACTGATATCTTTTACTATATCTTATTAACAACTCAACAATATGTCTACTTTAATTGTGGAAGAGCTTGACTCTTATGATTTGGACTACTATCACAATAAATATCCTGATTGTTTTGGTATTAGAACTAAAGAAAATGATCTATCTACCTTACATATCTTACTCAAAGATGTTAATCCACACATCTGTGAAATAACCAAAAAACAACACTACTTCCAAATGCCAACTCAACCAACCTTAACAACTGCCTTTGTAGCAAATTTCATATTAATTTTACTTCTAAATACTACAAAATCACACACACTACACCTTTTAAACAATTCTCTTCATCCACAATGGAAATCTCTTCAACTACAATTATTTCAGTCAAACACTTTAACAAAATCCCAGACCATTTACCCCAATCACCCATTTCTAAAGAACTGCAAACAACCTCTAAAATTCTACTTTCTACTCTTTATACAGACTCCAATCTAATTGCAATTATTCCTCACTCACAACACTATCATACATGCAGTTTATGCAGAGTTAAAAATATTCTTTGCGTTTTTATTCAAGAAACAAGATATGTACCTGACTACTCTGAAGCAGTGATTTTCAAGGGTTATCTAATCTATTGAGAATGCGCTTACAACTTCCAATATGTTAGACTTAAACCCTTATCTCAAACTAAAAAAACTTGATCAAGATCAATATAATTTTTACTACTTTTACTTTTTTTATCAACTTACTAAAGAAAACAAAATTGCTTTTCTCCAAAAACTTGCTTATAGAGGCAAGAAAAAACAGCAACAACAATAACAACAACAACAACAACAATAATAATAATAACAACAACAACAATAACAACAACAACAACAAAAACAATGTACAATTAGAGACACTTCTAAAGATCTTGATTGGTTTAATATCTACTCTATTATCCAAGAAATAGAACAAAACAAAAAACTCAATACAACACTTGCTCAACAACTTTTTAGCTTTATAAAAACTCATATCCGTAAATTTACTTCTGGACAACCAATTTCAATTTCTATTAATAAAAATTAATCTATTTCTAACTCTAGACCTCCTCAAAAACAAAGTTTTGATTACTTAATTAAATCTATGGCAGCAGAAAAACCTAAATTCCTTACCAAATTTCTTCTTGACTCAAACCTCACCCTTTCTCCTCAACTTAATATTCTACTATATGCTTATATCTCTACACTTAAAAGTTTACTCACAAAATTTCTTAAAATTTTCTTTACTAAACTCAACTATTTTCACATTTTTCGTTCACATTATTCAATTTCACCATATTTAATTGCTAACCGCTGCAAAGTTGCAATCAATTTTGCTCGCTTATACCTCTTTTTTCACAATAAATATCAAACAATTCACTATCAAAAATTTGTAGAAAAGCTTGAAATCTACCCACTTAGACTCTCACTACAATATAACTTTGAATATGACACATTCAAAAAACCCCTTTTTGATATCTATAACAATAATCGTTTTACTATTACAGTTTCCTTCAATATCTCTAAAACTAGATTTACTAACAATTTCTGAATTCCAACACTTAAACTATTTGTGTCTAAATTTGACTCATGGTTTGAAAACTTCTTTAAAGCTTACAAAAAACAATTCACTGATATAGATGAGAATAAAGTTCACAACCATATTAAACACCAAATTGCAACTACCTTAGCTGATGAATATAAAAAATATTTACTATCAGATTTTCAAATTTCAGAGCCTACTTCTTTTCAAGATTGCTTTCTACAAACTAACAAACAAGCATTATTTTATATTCATATATATAAAGAGGATAAATGTTCTGTTATGCCCAAGGACACAGAACACACTTTTAAAAATCTATCTACTTTTTTCTTTCATGAATCCTTTAAAAAATTTTTTGCCCCACCTAAAAGTGAAACAACTCCTAAAACAACCCTATTCACTCCTGATTATTCAATTTTTCTCCCTGATCAAAAATACACTACAACCTTCAAAAATCCTATTCCTCATTATATACTAAATAATCTGGCTCTTAAGGCTGATCAAAAATTCACTGAAATTAATAATACAGAAACAAACTCTAACGTACTTTATACTACTTTTACTCCTATTTCAAAGCCTATTTAAATATTGCTACTAAAAATGACAATATTTCAAATTTGACTCTTGAGAAAGCTTTAGAAAAAACTATCTCACCTTCTATTAATCTACACTACCTGGCATGTATCATTCATTACTACCATACTCTAAATCAACCAAAATTTTCTATTTCACAAATTCAACAAGATTATGAACAAAAAACTACTCTGAAGCAGAAAAATTTATTATTAAATATTACAAGATCAAAATTCCTTTATTACTTGATAACTCTCTTTTTCTATTTTCAAATTTTACAAATGACACTTCCCTATATAGCTCACTTTTTCAATAAATCCTTCTATAGATAACATGAATACAGCTGCTGCTTCCAAAATAATGATGTCCTCTACTTATAGTGGGCTATTTTTGGAAGAGAATGATGTAAGTAGACAGGCAGAAAAGCCTATTTACGTAAAGGACTAGAATAATGACAGTCAGACTCAACATACAGAGCAGACTATAGAATTCTCTGCAATTGTAAGAACTGAGTATATGGTGAGCGCATCTCTAGAAGCATTATTTAAATTCTCAGATTCCAATTCTTCATATCCTTCTGAGAATCTATTTCTCTCATTAACATCTTTCCAAAAATTAATTCACTCACTTTTTATAAACACATCTTTACCTATAGAACAATCAACTTTAAAAAATACTGATAACTATGATCAACTATTTGATGATTCTAATAATACTAACAACTTTCCAACTCTATACACTATTCATGGGAAAACTGATACAAACCAGCTTACAAACCTACTTGAAATCTATAACTACTAATACAAACCAACTTACAAATCTATTCAAAATTCATAATTCTTATCATATTTTAACAAATTTCTTACCTTTATCAAAT
>CAJVQC010001359.1:0-10340 GCA_910592285.1 Racocetra persica
TTGAATTAGCGTATTTGTAGTAATTGTATTGTAAGAGATCATGTAGATTAAAATATGTACAATTTTTTTTATTTTAATAAAGTAAAAGTTTTTTAATTAAAATAAAAATTTTTATTACTTTGTCATTTTAATACATATGTATATATATATTAATAAATATGATTTTTATTATATTAGATATATATTAATTACTAACCATTTTGGCTATATATCGATTATAATCATAATCGATAGAACCCCGCAGGGGTGATTGGCATTGATATATATCCTCCTGGTTAATAATCGATATATATCCTCTATAAAATTTCCTGATAATAGCGTACTAAAGATGATACTCTTTGATAATGGAAGAAATTTCATCAGTGAAACTGTGAGATAAAATACTTATTTTCTTCTCTATATTATCTTCAAACTAATAGTATGGTTGAACACCTAAATCGAACACTTTGCAACTCTTTTGCAAAAGTAAAAGAAACAGATAAAGATTGGAATATATATATATCTGCTATCTTATTTGCATACCGAACTAAGTGACTGCAACAACAGGATATACACCTTTTCAATTAGTATATAGACAACAAGCTATACTACCTATTGAAACTACTCTGCCAATAGAACCACAAGAAACAGATCAAGAAATATCGCTAGAAAATAGTATCCTACAATGAGCATTTGAATTGATAGATGAGTTACTCTATCAACATAATCAAGCTCACAAAAATACTGACAAATCTCAGAAGAAACAAAAAGTAAAATTCGATTCCAAGATTACACCAGAAGAATTTGAAATAGGAGATAAAGTTTGGATACAACGAAAAGATATCGAAGCATCCCGATCTGCTAAGTTCAAAGAGAAACGAACAGGACCTTACATTATTAAAGCTAAACTAAATAATGGAGCTTATAAACTCTCGACATTAAAAGGACAAACACTATTAAAATATTATAAAAGTGATCATCTTGCCTGCTACTATGAGAAACAAAATTGGCAACCTACTGTTGTCATTGAAACTTAACAATTTTCTTTACTCTTCCCTTGTTTGGGACTTTACTCAATACGTTATAACAATTAATTTATTATTTATTTATTTATTTATTATTTGTTAATTATAACGTTATTAATTATAATTATTTATTCCAATTAGTTAGATTTAAAATTTTATTTTATTTATTATTCTATTTACAAAATATTACAAAAATAATTTCTATTACTATTACTATTTTCTCAAACCCTCTTTCTTAATTCTTGTACTTCCTTCTCTAAATTTGCTACCCTAACCCTTAACTGATCCTTTTCGGTTATAACCTTCTAAAGCTGAGTCTTTTGGAAAAACCCTTCTCTTGTCACTTTCAAGACTAAAGAATTTCTTTCTGACACTTCTGCCTTCAGACTTATAACTTGGTTATTCAAAGTAATCAACCGACTGTGGACCGAACTTTCTTTACGGTGACGAGGCATCTAAAGCACAAACTTAATTAGAAACAAAGATTTCTAGATATATAACTTGAAAAATGATAAAAGAAAACAATTGGAAAGACACCTATTCCAAGAATATAGCAAACAAGATCTATTACTTGCGATACCAGTAAATATAAGTTCTTAACCTTCTCGCATAAGAGACTATGAGTATCAAAACAAAAAGAGGAAAGACAAAGGGAAAAATATCTACTTGGGCCAAATACATAGCGCACCAAAGTAAAAGACCAGCCAAGCCTCCAAGTGCCTAATAAGATAGAACTCAGCGCACGGCCAGAACAAGTATACATATCTTTGAACAGCAACAAGGTAAACAAAAAAGAAACAGAAAAGAAACAGACAAAGAAAAAGACAATAGTTTTTCGATAAAACTACAAGAAGAAAAGACGAAAATATTAAAAAAATATAGAAACAAGAAAAAAGGAAAAGACAAGGAAGATAAGGACCAGAAGGCTGTGAATAGAAAATTTTTAGACACAATGAATACCTAAAATTAAAGAATAAATAGAGGAAAAACATCACTAACTCTACAAAAAAGATCATATAATACTTGCAGAAAAACAATCACCTTCAACAATATGATTGCTAAAACAAGAATTCATAGACAACCCAAACAAATAGAGCTAATTTTGGACAAATTAGCACATGTAGTTCAGAGATCTCACTTTTTAAGAAGATGAACAGACAAAGAATTTTTAATTAATAGAATATTGTAGAAAAATTTATTTTTAGATCCAGACACATAGTTAAACAAAAACTTGTTTAACAAATTGAGTAGACAAAGACATTACTATATAGGATACACAAGCAAACAATTCGTAAATCTATTAATTTAATTTGTATTACTATAGATATTATAAACAAAAACTCCTTATTCCCAAATATCCATTTCCAAATGTGAGTTGTTCTAAAAACAGAAATACACAACCTGACTCTTTAAAATGAAAACCCTGCCTCACAACAATTACAGCCCCAGACTATGACTGCTTTAAGTAATTTTCTTGTACTTTGGAACCAGGACCCTCTTGCAACTAACAATAGCCTAATTATTACCGGAAATTCTATTGTTGTATATAATAGAACAGATATTATTACATCATTACAACTCCTACAAGAAACAGAACTGGAGTTACCTACCCAACATTTGGACAATATTGATATATTAGAAAATTATTTTCCAAATATAGATTTTGATGACATTACTTTGTCTATCGAACCTATAAAAGAAAAATCAGCTGACTACACTACTCAACAAGATACAGAAATTGTGCAAACCCAAGAGAAAGAAAATAAAATCCTCACCCAACTTATTGAAGATTTCACAGAAGAGAAAAATAAAGTTTTTTTACAACAAAACCCTTTGACCAAAATAACTTTTAAAGGAAAACTTCGAGAAATTATTAAACGTTTAAAAAAAGAGAGCTGTGGAAAGTCACATGATCAACAAATTTAAATTCTAAAAACTTCTTATTATCTAGAATAGCTGAAAAGAGAAGCTGATAATAATAACTGGAAAACCCAGAAGATTAGAGAAAACTTTAGCAAAGGTCTAGAATCACGACGAGCTGCCAGAGCATGGAAATATGCTGACTGAATTTACCAACTCCTCCAAGTTTGTGGACTACTTTACTTCTATTCCACTACTACGATTATCTATACTAATTTGGAAGGATTAAAGAAAGAAGACTTTATGATGCTGTTAAGTGAAATTAGAATTCACGGAGTTCATTCTTAAAGGGGATGAAAATGTTATAGAATAAGTTTTCTAAATTTCTTATTATTAGTATTATTTGATATTATTATTAGTATTATTATTATATTCTATTGTTATATTATTATATTATTATTTAATATTATTAAGTAGTTTTGCGTAATGTGATGAATGAAAAGAATGGTTACTATTTCTACTATTTCTACTATGTTTACCATTTCTACCATTTCTACCATTTCTACCATTTCTATCATTTTTACCATTTTTTATTATTTATATTAGTTTTATTAGTTTAGGAAAAAGATATATAAACCTTGGCTTTTTCCTTCCTGCCAAATAAGACTCAGACACCCCCTCTAGATATAGACACCCTTTAGTTATAGGAATATTATATCTTGTAATTAAAGTCTAATATCATAAATAAAATATATCTTTCTTTAAATTATATACTTTCCACAAACTGCTTTTAGTAAAGTTATATTCTACTTCCACACTGCTATAATCTCGCAATGGAGCTCTATAGCTGTGTGCTTTGTTACTTGTGTTGTATTAAGAAGGCTACAGTCCACTTGTAACAATACAACTATAGGCTATAGTAAAGGATCATATCTTAACTAGAATTAAAAACACCTCTGGTATTGGTAGAATGACTATAGAAGACTACTCAGTACAGAGAATATAACCTACTCTGTATGTTTAAAGATATTAATTCAAAGTTCTGATCACACCTATATAGAAGTCTATAATGAAAAAGAGTTAAGATTTATTAATACTAATACGATACTAATTAGAAAGTGATTTAGCTTGCCATTTAAATAATTTCATAGTGTTAGACTAGTCTTTAATAAGATAGGTTATTAAAGCAGAATTACAAAAATAGTCAATAGCTAAGAGTGCCTACTTTTATTATCTAATTTTTTAGGAGGTCAAGCCAAGTATTAGATTACACATATATATTATATAATATAATATATATACTATATAATAATAATATACAGTATATAATAATATTTAAAATTAAATAACTTTTGATCTGCTAGTCCGATTTGGATGATTTAACTACCAAAATAATCTTCTTAGAGAGAGCATTCTAGTAAGTCCAAAATTATCCAAATCGGATCACATAATCCCAAGATCAAAAGAGTTTTCTGTTATATTTACTATAATAAATATAACAGAAAACTCTTCCAATATAAGAATCATGTAATCTGATTTGGATGATTTTAGACTTGTTAAAATACTCTCTCTGAGAAGATCATTTTGGTAGTTAAATTATCCAAATTAGACCAGTGAATCAAAAGTTATTTAATTTTAAATATTTTTAAAAATTATTATATTTAAAAATTTTATAAAAAATTTTTATGTAATTTGATTGGTTAAAATATAAATCAGATAGAGGGAGGGGAGTAGGGCTATTAGTAAATCAAAATCATCTGATAAAAGTAGACTCCCTAAGAGTGTGTAGCCTTGTAGTTGCTATATAACTCAAAGGGTTCTTATAAACTATGGTCCTAATGAATACTATATAAAAAAGTACTTAAGGGGTAGTAAGAAGTATATTGTATCAGATAACTTAAACAATGCTAAGATCTGAGAACAGCAAACTGGATAGTGATAGCAGAGCTTGAGGAGGTTAGTTTATTTGAGAAAATAAGTAGAAAGTCTGAGATATTTATATAATATCAAGTTGTATAAAGGAATACAAGCTGATAAAGAGTGATACAAATACTTGATAAGTCCTTTTTTTAACATATGATACTAATGCTTCTCATGTAGGACTAGTAGTGGCAGCAGGTACCTGGCTTGAGAAATGTATACGAGAGACTACCTTTAGAAAAGTATACCAGTTTAAAAAAATATCAAATAACAAGTATACCAAATTGGGAGGTTATTAAGAACTGATTTCTCAAATAAACTAATTTGAGAGTTACTAAAGTTTGATAGTAAATATGGAGTGAATATAGTAGATAACTAGATATAGTCTGAATATCAAATCCAGATATAACTCAATATATACTAGGAATATAGTATACTCTAATAGGTTTAGGTTATAAATAAGATTGTCTAAGTCTGTATTCTTAAGTTAAATATGTAGTCATATAAAGCAAATATTTGAAATTATCTAAATAAAGATATAAGATCTTAATACTAAAAAAAAATAATAAAATTAAAAATTATATACTATATAATTGCAAAATATTAATATATTTTTATTTAATTATTTAATTATTTTATTTTTTTTGGTATTAAAGTGACCTCTTAGTTATGTGTATTTTTTATTGTTTTTTTTTTTATAAAAACATGTTTTGTTTATATTTTATTATAGTAATAACTATACTAAAAATTACAAAAACTTTCTCTATAGTTATTATTCTATCTAAACATATGGCTCATCAAGCCTATTGGTCTAATACAATAGTTGTTTGATATTTCTTGATTTCTTTTTGGGTGTTTAACTTTTTTAGACTTCTTTCTCTATTTATTTTTTTATTTATTTTTTTTTTTTTTAACGTCTACTCTCTTGGGAGCTAGGATCTTTATTCAAGTATATATAGCAAAGGGTTCTCTAGAGATCCCCCTATATTAGAGAGTACATACTAGCCACACGTACACTTTTGGTGTCTAATTTAAGTAGTCTGCCTGTACATCATACAGGTTCTACACTAGATGCCGTACCTGTAACCCAACTATGAGTGTTACCCGTTTAACCCCTCTGTAATGTAACTAAACTTGTGTCACTAAGACATCTCCGGTACATTTGTCAGTCAAGAAGTCTTAGATACTTTATCCATTTCCTTAAGACTCATTTATCCTCGAGAGATCGATACTAGAGCAGTCCGAACCCACAATCCGGATTTATCTAGATTTAGTAACTTACGCCGAGTCCGAAGACAAGTACTTGTGAGCTGAAGCCGCTACAGTTACCTACTACCCCCTTGTAGAGTTCACCCAAACCCCGGTACCCACTTTATAAACTGTCAACCGTATCCCTAACTATCTCAAACTACCAATCCAGATAGCTCGGAAGGGATATTTCTCTGGTATCTGCAACTAAGCAGATCCTTTTCTTCCAGTTCTGACAGACTCGGTCCCAGCGGCCTGGTTGGTGGGGTGTCTTGCTATACACCGGTCCTCATTCAGTTTTTGCTAGTTCTCTGGTGGCAATCTTTTATGTAGCACTGTCGAAGATCCATGCTACCTCTCTACTCAGGTCTTGCCAAGTGGGCATCCATCTTTTCGGTTCCTTGGATTAACACGATCCAGAACATTTTGTATAACTCATATATTACACGAATACCCTATGATCTTCTAATCTTGTTGGTACTACCAAGGTTACAGAGATCCCATTCCAACCGATTGTCGAAAGACAGTAGCCATCGTACAAGTAGAATATTCGAAATTCGTCGCCAGTGGGTTTTAAACCCCCTACCTGGCCGACATATCACTTGGGGGTGCGACAACTTAACCACTTCACTAAGTTGCCACACCCTTTCTATTTCTATTTATTAGCAAGCATCTATATCTATATTTATATTAACTTTTTTTTCAAAAAGAAGAAACAATAATACAAATACAAAAAGTAAATAAAATAAAAAAGTTATACTTCAACTCCAAGATTCTGATATAATTTATTTAATAATTATAAATTTTAAAGTAATTAATAATACAAATTAGAGAAATTCTATTTATATATAGAAATTCAGTACAAAAAATTATGTTTTTGTATATATACAGATAGTTGCATTATCTATCAATTATATAATAATGAATTATATATCAATTTTATATAAATTTAATTATGTAGTTTATTATATAATTGTGCAATTTGTACTAAGTTATCTTGCATATTATATTGTTAATTTTGTACAAATAATAATATATACACAACATTAGTTAATTATTTTAAAACTTGTAATATTAATATATTAAATAATTTAGTTAAATTATTTAGTTATCTAATTTAAAAAGATTAATATCTGAATATTGTATATTAGATAAATAGATAAGGACAGTATCATTTATCACCTGATTATTTTTTATTAAAAGCTTACCCCCTCTTCCCTCTTAATATAAAAAAAAATCAGGTTCTTATATATAATTTTAACTTTTTTTACCTCACCCTAAAAAATCACCTGATTTTTGTCACGTCCCTAACAGATTGAGATATAATTTTTCTCAACAATTATTTAAACCAACTAGTACCAAAAACAAGTTGAAAGCTCAAGGTCAGAAGTTAACATCAACTTAAAGTTTTTTTGATACAAACTGTTATTAATGAAATCTTTAAATATGATATACTAAGAAGTAAATATTTTGAATAGTTTGCAAAGAGGTCAAGTCTTGTTTTTGTTTTCTTAAAATAGACTCTTTTTGTATTCGGTATTCAAACCAAAAAAGTCTCTGGAAACAGCAAATAGAAAAGAAAACTTAAAAAGATTAGAGACAGAAGAATATAATAAACTCTTAAAAAAACTTTTTTTAACTAAAAACTCACAAAACTACAACTTTCTTTACTGCTTTAATACTTCCAAAACCAATTTTTGCTAAAACATAAGAGATTTGGCTACCCTCTGTCAAAAAAACAGTATTGTTTACTACTTCTATATTTGGCAACTCTGTGATATAAATACAACAAATACGTGGCTAGATAGAAAGTAATTTATTTCTTATTTAGAAATATAATCCTAATATATTAAAGACTTAGAAGGTTTTTAAGAACTTATATATCAATTAGACGAAGCAAAACTGGGAGAACACATGAAGTTAATATATTTGTTATACTTTGAAATAGAATATGAATTTAAAGTTAAAGTGATAAAGAGAATTTAAGATATGCAATCTAACAACAAAGTTATATATATATAATTTTTAAGCTTTGGTACAAATTAAAGTGTATTTAGTTTAGTTTTTTTTATAAATATTAGTTGAGTTCTATATAATTACTATAATTATACAGACAAGTATCTTGGTTAGCAAATACTAATTTGTTTTTTTTTTTTAATATTAAGGTGACTACTTGGAGTCTGACATGGTTTATTAACTTCATAGATCAATTATTAGAATACCAAATAGATACCTCTTAACTTTGTTACATCAACAAGAATACAATTAGTCATACGTATAACTTTAATCATTGTCTATTTAAGAGCTTTGCTATATCTATTTCTATCTATAGTTACCTACCAATTGCCATATCTAAGATCTGCTTATAGATCTTCTATTTAAACCTTCTGATCGACTTAGTGCTATCAGATGCTTTCTCCAGAAAAATTTCTGCTGCTAAGACTTCTTAGAACTAGTTTATCCTTGTGATAAACCTACTAGAGCAGTCCATGTTCTATACATGTATTATCTAGATTTTTCAGTAACTTATGCTCCAATCTGAGAACTAGAACTTGTAGTCTTTATCACCGCTACTATTATCTACTCCCTGCCTTTACAAGGTTCATTCTGATCCCAATACCCACTTTTAACCAGCTCTTATACTAATCCTTCTCTGACTACTAAACTAGTTAGTTCAAATAGGTTGTTGTATCTAAACTCTAAATGTCTTCTAGTTTTACTTTCCTTGGTTTTTAATTCTGTAGCATAGGATCTTTTCTTTCAATATGACTCTGGTAGCCAAGTTGGTAGACCTTTCTTGCCCCAGGTTTATTTGTCCAATTCTTCGGTCTCTGGTTCTGGTTTTCTATAATATCATCAAAAATCTTCACTACTTCTAGCTCAGGTCTTGCCAAACAGATTTCAAATATTCTAGTTCCTTGGATTTGGATCACTCTAGAGCTTCCATTTTGAGATAATAATATCAAGATTACAGGTGATATACTCAACCAATCATCAAATAAATGTTACTGTAACATAGGCCTATTTTTCGAAAAATGTCTCCTGTGAGAATTGAACTTTAGATCTGCCGCTTGGGATGACAACTTAACTACTACTCTATATTGCTACATTCTGCAGATACCAATTTATTAAATAGATTCTTTAGTTTTATAATTAGTACTTTAGATTCTTTTTATCAGTTTAGTCATTTTCTTATTTATTTTGTTTTAAAATATTCTTTTTCTTATAATTTCTCTTACCCTATTTGCTCTTTAGAATTTTTTTGTTAGAGAATTTTTTTAAAATTGATAATATATTATATAAGACAGTGATTTTAACAAAGTTGATAAATATCTATTATAAATTTTTGAGATATTAAGTCTTAGCAAGTTAAGAATCCCAAATGAGATAAATATGAGTTACTTAGACAAATCACATCTGGGTCTTCTTTGCGGAATCTATTTATAGATTTTTGTTTAATAGATCAAGTGGTTTTTTATTAGTACAGATATATATAAATTTATAGATAGATTAGTCTTTACAAGTATAATTCTATGCTGATTTAAATAATAAAGAAAGGATTGCTAAAATAAACAAACAAAAAAGATAACAAATTAAAACCAAAACAAAAAATATTTACTTATTTGCCAGCTACTCAAAAAGTATTATTTTTGATTTATATATATCAATTCAATTAGCTAAAAAAAATCAATATAGTTAATATCACAAATTAAAATAAAATTATATTAATATAAAATTAAAAACCTTTCTTGCTTATCTTTAAAGCTTATAAAACTTACAGATACTCTTTTATTAATAACTCTAATCCTAAATCTGATCTCTAATATTAAAAAAAATTTTAAAAAATATTTTCTAAAAAATTTTAAATTTTCTTATAAATAAATTAATAATATGTATTAAGTAACATTTGTTCAAAAAAACAAAATATATATATTCTAAAAATTTTAAGTAAATCAGATAACTTTTTATTAATTAACTTTTGATTTTTACACTCAACAAATATAAATTTTAAAGAAATTTTAAAAAAATTTTATAAAATTCAGTAAACATAATATACAAAAACATATACTAGAAATGTAGTAATAAAATTATAAAGTGTATAGTTAATAGCTAACTAGAATAGCAAGTATGCAAATTCGATAATATAATTAGGTAATAGTTAAATGTATAATAATGAAATTTGTATATATGCAAATATATATATATGTAGTGATGTATATTTTGACTATCACACCACTTTTTTGAAAATGTTCAAGATCTGAAATATTAATTTTAGCTTTAACTATTTAAAATATTTTTATAAAAAAT
>CAJVQC010001360.1:0-10337 GCA_910592285.1 Racocetra persica
AGAACGTTTGCCTTGGTGAATGCATCGTATAAGGCATTTGGACTATATTTTGAGGAAATCAAATTCGGATGATGGAGGAATTTCACAAGTATAACACTTTTCCATTTGCGTGCTTTATTATTATCCCAACACATTTCTAATAATGCAGATAAGCTGAAGTAATTCATCTCGATCAAGTTATCTAAAGACATTTTTCCATTTCTTTCTATAGTGAAAAGACTCATTCCTCTTTCGACAATAGATAACATAGTAATTGGACATCTTCTACATATGTCTTCTCTTTGGGCTAAAATAGAAAAAAGTGGTATCAGAACAGGATAATAAAAGTCAGCTAGGGGTTGATTGTACCGTATTCATCTAAATCAATTGGTAGAATATCTTCTAAATAATGCATAAGATCTCTGGCATATTTATATCCTTTGCATAACAATCTATTATATAATTTTCCTTTCCTTTTAATCTAACGATTAGTAGAGAGATTAAGCACTTCTTCAGGTTCATTGAATTCTTTATTATATTTCAGCTCTTGGATATACATTTTTGCATTGTATTAATATGGTATATAGTTATGAAAATGATAATAGTTGATTGTTACTTATGTAAATGATAAGTTTATTTTTCTGTTTATAATATTTATACGCTCTTTTCCTACCTTGGCTACATGGAACACAAAGCTGAAGGCTTGATTTAATCTCTCGACCATATCCTTTACAGGGTTGTAAAATTATTATACCTTTTCGAATCTTGAATATATGGGTAGCACAATATTGTCCTTTTGCTGGGTTTTTACATAATTTAGTATCTTCAACTAATAACCAATTACAAGGCATTTTCGATTTACAAAGTGGTTATATTATTCTCACTTTCATATTTAAAATTAAATTCGAAAATGAAAAATTAACCAAATATCATTTTAGGTATCACAAAAACCAGTATTTTGATATAAAGAACAGAGTTTTCATTATATTTTAATTTGAAAATTTTATATTGCCCATATGTAGAAGCAAAAATTTCCCTATATCAAAGCTTCTACCTATGAAATTTACCTTATTCGCTCCTTATTAACTAAGCAATTACCATAACATACCATTTTCCTGGAGTATGTTAATCATTTTTTTCCATTCCTCATCGGTATCAAGCCATGAAGTCATGATTCCATCTTTCTCGAGAGAACGGCAGATTATTTCTTCACTTATCAATCTTTCTCGCACTAACATGTCTATATATTCATTAAGATCTTTTTCAGCCTCCTTTGCATAACCACACATTCTCGCATCAGTCTGCATTCTATCACAGAATGCTATAGAATCGAGCTTATCTTTATTAGTTATAGTAACGAATTTGTCAGGATCTTTACCAAGTTCGATAGCTTTTTTACAAAGACGTATCTCTCGTTGCTCTCTAGTCAAATATCTGGGCAGGTATGATATCTGCTAGGGAGGTGCTTCGTTGCTGGCTCTCAGTTCATTTTCCACAGATTCAATAGAAGATGGTTCAACTTCATCATTTGCTGGTTTAATGAACTCAGAAGCTGGTTCGGATCTATCATCTACAGATTCTATGTGTTCGATCTCGGGAAGCAGAGATATATCGGTAGACTTGGATGGCAAAGCAACTGTAGATTCATTTGTTATAGAATCGAAGTGATCCTGGGTTATATTAGTAATAGGTGAAGCAGGTGATACATTCTTATCTTTTTTGATGTGATCAGTGGTCGATGACTCAGATATCTTTTTTTCTGGGTTGGTAGGTGTAATTTTGGATATATTGAATACAGGGATATCCGTGGAAGTGTTGGTAAATGTTTCAGCTTCAGGTGTATCTAAAAATTCCTCAATATCACCTACCGATTCTCGTAACTTAGCTACGATTTTGGATCGATCAAGAATATATATCCATTCTCTTTTTCTATTAATCTGTACTTGCTTTTTCTCGATTTCTATCGGTGGAAGAAAACCTCCAAATTTGTTATTACTGATTCGATCTTCATCATCATTCCCACACCAAGTAAGATAATCTTGATATAAATTTCCACAGATTGGTTTTTCGATTTGATTTTCGGGCCATAATTTAATATGTTGTATTATAAAGCGAATAGAGTTTAGGAGTTGTTTCATTATTGTATCTGTTTTTATTTTAGTGATAGGGAAATTCTGTGGACTCCACTTTGTCAGATCACAGCTAAGAAGATATGACATGACTACTCCTGGCATGTCAGGATGATCAAGAATTTCTCCTAGTCGATCAAAATATGGTATATTACACCTACAACATGAAGATACATCAAAACAAACTATATGGGCATCACCAGCATCTATTTTGATAGGGGCATCCTGGTTACTTGTAATCATAAATCCACTAAAATCATTTAATCTTAAAGGTTCTAGACCTTTTCATTCTATAGATACTCTTTTCTCCGTTATAAGAGATTTGAGATAACCATTGAATCTATGCTATTTTCCACTAGATATACTAGTTTCATTCATAACTACAAGCTTTTTGCCTTGAATAAGACTATTAAATTTTTCAAGAATTTTCCCCAGATCAGAAGTCGCGTAATAGAGATTTGGTCCTAATACCTTATCACCAATAAAATCAGTAATAATATTTTTTCCATACTGTTAAAGAGCAGATTTTAATACTAGAATTGAGCGAGGTTTTTCTCCGGTCTTTGTACTAAAAATACCCACTAGTTCCAAATATATTTATTAAGTTTCTCATTCCTATTACATATCACATATTTTATATGCCAGAAGATAGGATTCATGATCTTTGTATTAATCTCTTTTGCTGGCTTAGCTAGAAATCTCAAGAAGAGATTAAAGAAATTCGTCTTTAGCGGGTTCATATTTGGTGAGTATGGGTGAAAGTTGATAATGCGATATTGGATGTTTCTTGATCTGAACGATGACAATAGTAGTGGTAAGTTTTTTATTTCTGATCATATATACATTATCACTAGTGTGCTCTCGTTTACAAAGTGGACAATCAGATATAGATATACGGTTTAGAGGAAAAATATCTAAAAGTGCAGGTGAAGGGTACAAAACTTCATAACCTTCTATTTTATATTCTTCAAGCAATCTTTTTATAAATTTTATTTTAGATCTGAATGTTCCTGCATTACTTTTATGTGAAGCATGGTCTATGAACCTACAATTATTCGATATTTTAGGGTCTAGAATGTCTAACATTGGGCTATCTATAATTTGTGATTCATCATGCGGAGAACGAAGCATAAAATCAAAAACAGAACTATCTTTTGGAAATAATGCTTTCTTTGAACGGATATGCTTATATGATTTTTTATTGTGAATCAATGAGGCTCTGCTTCTACCACTTTCATTATATTTTATTTCGATTATCTTCGGGCTATTAAGCATTCATAAGGAAAATGGATTTTTGTTGGCGATGTTATTAACAATTTCCTTGCTTTGTAGCCCTACCGGGAGTTTATTATAAACAAGCTCAGTAAATAATACACAAGCTATTATATTTTTAAGTCTCATACCGAAAGTAAAGATATGAAGTGATATTTTTTTCTTATCACTACTACTAGCAATTGTTAAAGTATAGGAATTCCATTCTGAATATATTTCTCTACAGGTTCTTGAAAAGGTACGATAAAGTAAATCTAATATTTCTTTAGCTGTAAGCTTGGGTTCAATTTTATCAAATTTTTCTCTAGATAAATTAAAATCGATAAAGGGATGAAGTGGGTCATCACTATCAATGCATTCATGTAACGAATGCCCTTGCCGTTCACTAAATATAGCTTCTATCCCATCTTCAGAATCTGTACTAAGAAATTGTATTGGCCTTACACTATCTTCACGAATTTTATACATATATTCGGCTATACTCTCGGCTTTGGCCCCACGGTGGTAGAAGGCCCTGTTATTTTTTTCTTCTATCTCTGGCTCGAAATTTTCTGGGCTCTCTGGTCGAGAAAGTAGTGCTTCTGATTCTGTTGACGCGTGAACGATGGTTTTCTGGAAATTTTAAATATTCATAATTGGTATATCGGATGATACAGGTACAATAGGCATGCTATGTTCACTTTGGGTACTCATATTTTTTCTGAAAGTATAATATTCAGAATTAAAAAGTTCAAAATGAAAATTAATTCTAAAGAATATTGATCAGTATATATTATATACTCAATCAAGATAAATATCAAAAAAAATAGTATTTTATCGTTGTTCCTATATCCTTAGAACTGAAGAAGTCTATAATCGGCCATGTTATCATTCCAATAGGTGCAAAGTTCACCGGGATTCACCTATTCATTATCCTTGCAAAGAATATGGTTGTGTTAAGTTTACCTCTTCTGGTTATGGTTATTGTGATCCTCACACACTAAAACATCGTAGAAAAAAGTATAGATAACAGAAAAAGCTGGAAAAGATAGCACAAAATGGGGTTACTGTAGAGCAGAATACTTCATATCTAAAAAATACATAGTAATATTTCCTGTCACAAGTTGTCACAAGTTCGTCTCAAGTAAAAAAATCAGTAGAAAGGTGGGTTCTTGAAAGTCTGAGTTCGAAAAAAACTGTTCTCAATAACTGTCACAAGAGTTACAAGTTTCTTGGGTTATTTTTTTTAACCATACTTTTTACTTTTTTTTTCTATAGGTGTACTATATGTATATATCAAGGGTAGGTATATATGTATATATACTATAGGTAAGTATATACATATATAATAGGTATATGTATCATATATATCATAGGTATCGAATATATTATATATACATATATAATGGGTATATGTATGTATGCTAGATATATGTGATAGGTATATATCAAAGGTATACCATGGGAAAGAGTTTTTTTTTTCTTTTAGAATTCTATCACTTTACTTAAGTAACTTGTGACAGATATAAAGAAGTAATCAAGAAAGAAACGAAAAGGCTCAAAACTTTCAAACAGGTATCACAAGTTTTGTCACAAGTACCTGCAAACAACTAGTGACATCAAGTGGCAACTTGTGACAAAATTTTGGCAAGCTAATTTGATATACATCGATATAACATATCTTTTAACATGATCGAAATCTCGAATAACGATACAAGCGCAAATTGTTCGTTACTTGAATGATGAAACGAATACTAATATATCTGACAACGCAAGGGCAAATCGTTTGTCACTCAAATGACGACACAAGCGTGAATCATTCGTCACTCTCATGATGGAGCGAATACTAATATATCTGACAATGCAAGCGTGAATCATTTGTCACTCGAATGACGACACAAGCTTAATAGAGGTCAAAATGAGTAGCTATAAAACAAGTAGGTAACAATAAACCTATAAGTAGATAACAATTTATTCTCATAAGTAGGTAACAACCTAATATAAGTAGACAACATTATATATATAATGTTGCCTACTTGCTATTACACTATGACTGGGTAAAATCGCAAAAAAGTTTCGAATATCACATAGCAAATATATTGAATACCAAAAATTTAAACAAAAAATACAAATGAAAAAAAATTTATGATTAATAAAATAATAACGATAAGCAATTTGTTTACAGCTAGAAAGTATTATATTTACGGTTTTTATAAATATTTGGAATATTTCATCACCTTTTAAAATGATTATAATCCTCTTCCAATTTATGCAATAGCTTTAAGTTTTTATTAATACTATCGAGCTATTTGTTATTATTTGGATTCATTATATTTTCTTTAATAATTTTTTTTTGTTGCATTCTGGATTCAAAATTATAACAACTTTTTGCTCAAATAAATAATCATAGTTATAGTCTTCCGGAAAAGCATTAAAAATAAAATTTACAAGATTTTCTGGTACAATTGCATTCTCTTGATTGGTTTTTACAATTTTATTTCAACTTTCATTCTTCTTTTTCATTTATTATTAGTAAAATTTTGGTTACGGCAATCTATGTACTATATATTTTTAAAATATTTAATTTTATTTCTTTAAAAGAATCACTTGGTTTGTCAAGATGAAACGATCGCTTTTATTTTTAAAGAATCGAAAAAAAAAAGCTAAATCAATTAATATCTTATAAATATTATTATTATCATTGATCCTAATCATGATGAATCAAAACTTTTTGGGTGATGATTTTACCCTGGTCTTGCACTACTACTTTAGCTTTTACTTTATAATTTTGCATGTTTGCAATGACTTATATATATAAATTTGAAGTACTATACCTACGATGAAACTAGCCTAATATCATAGGTGGGCGATAACAAAACCAAAGACAAATTTTTCCTCATATATATATACTAACTTTTATATAATTCAGCATGGACATCATATTATACTTACAAATCTATGTTATTTTTGATTTTGCAATAATGTTGGCTTTATTACTTTATTGACAAGCCAATCAATAAAACAAATTTTTATATTTCTCAAAAACTTCTATATAATCACAATTATATATATATATATAATTTTATTATAATTGTGATTATATAGAATTTCCTCTATATTAGTCATATCTCTATATAATCACCACTTTTTGTATCCCAAAGGTATGATTATATAGAGATTTGACTATATTTTGAAATTCTGTTTTATTTGTTTTATTGTTATTTTTACTCGAGTTATTTTGTTTTATTTGTGAATTTTCTTTCTTTACTTTATTTGCTAGCAATCTTTTCAATTTATTTATTTTTTTTGTTTATTTTATTTAACTTTCTTATTGTTTTATCATTTTGTTATTACTTTTTTTTTTGCTTCATTTTGGCAGATCGCGCCAGTACCTTTATTTAATAAAATGCCACTTGTAGAAGTGCTATAATATTAAAGCTACAGGTCTGATATCTTGCAGTTATCCCGTGTAATCTAACCAATTATCTACACACACCTACAGGTGACTATGCTGCATCAGAGAGGTATGATCAATTAAGATAATACTCTACTGAAAGCTCATTCGACCACCGCTCTACAATAGGATATCGCCAGTCTAATGACATCTTCTTATAAAAAGTGAAAGAAAAAGAAAAAACTTATATAAAAGAAACACAGAGGTATAGGAGAATATATAAAAAAAAACAAATAAAAGAAAAGAAGGGGTAAGGGTAAAATGAGAAAAACTAAACTAAATATGGGATTTGTACCCATACTAGACGGTTACAATTATAAGCCTATATCAGACTTTTTAAAAATTACATACTACTATCTAAACTATTCTTTACACTAATTTATATACATAGTATGTTTAAACTTAAAACCTAAAAAAAAACAAAAAAAAAAGCTTCTTCGACAATTGGCACCGTAGAGAGGTCAAAAAATTGCACCATTGAGCTCAAAACATTGTTTGTCCAGATTATTACATTCAAGGTACATAATCATAGATTCACTACTCTATATATATCCATGTGTTTGTTGTGACAAATAAAAACGTAAACAATATCGCCCGATTTGAAAAGTAAACAATATGTCGATCTTTTGGAGGGGGTAAGCTAGATTACCCACTTTTTACAAAATTTTCCTCCAAAAAATAGTGGGAAGACAATGAAGGTATGTGAAGTTCTTCTATAGGTTTTACAGTTATATAGTTGGTTCTACAAGATTATACTATCTTAGCGAGGGCCATACCACTACTTGCTCCTAGAATAAACCTTCTAGTTTAGATGCCAAATATCCTGGAGAGTCCACCAAGAAGAAAGTTTGACTCCAAGAAAACTACTTAAGTTACGCCTGCTCCTCAGTATTTCACATCTTTCAAGTTTCATCGACAGCAATCTGTTTAGAGATAAGTTCAGTTTCTAGAATACCCTTCTGGTTTGGATGCCAAATATCTTAAGAAATCTGCTATACAAAAAGCTTAACCCCAAGAAAAACCACCCAAGTTACACCTGCTTCTTAGTATTTCACGTTTTTAGATTTCGTTGACAACTACTTATTCAAAGACAGGACTGAAAATAGTATATATCTTGAGACTTTTTATATCATTTTTTTGTAGTTCAATTTTTTGTTGTGTTGTACAGAGAATTATCAAAAAGAGTATTTAATAAAGATGAATATTACACAATATCATTTTGTTATTACTAATCTTCTTTAAAGATATTTTATTTTATAGAAGATTTCTTAATTCATTACTATTTAAAAAATATTCAAAAACATAATCAATTTCATATCGAAAAGTCTTTATATGCTATTTTTGTTCTCCAAACCCTTGCATTAGACTTAACTTGCACTTAGTATTATCCCATAACAACTAACTCTCGTGAATATTTTGCTGACTTTTGGGATTGGTATTCTTAAGCTTATAATGCTACCTCATATAGTAAAATCATTTATTCTAGCTTTTATCAATTAGCTACTACTGATAGGACCAAAGTTTGTATAGTTGTTTGCAATATTATTTTTAGTTGCCAATATCAAAGAACAATACCTAAACCTCAAGCAGCTACTTGACTTTTTTTGTGAAAATATACCTCTTTTTATAATCTTTATAAAGCTTCTAGTAATTATAGCAACTATTACAATATTTTCATTAATAATTTTGCTACTGCTTAGTCTTACATTCAAATATTATACTCGAACAAAAAACAAAAGATACTAGAAAAAATCTTTACACCTGTTTTCTCTCTATCTTCTCCTAATACTATTATTAATATAGTCAGGGATTTTACCAAATTTGGATATCGATTCTAGAACATTTTACAAAAAATCTTTGAGCAATAATTGGCTTATAATCACACTCTTTAGCTAAGAGATTTTTAATTTTTTATCTACTTGGCACAAGTAGTAAGGGACATGACAAAAATTAGATGATTTTTTAGAAAGAGAGAGAGTAAAAAATTTAAAATTATATATAAAAACCTGATCAAGATATATAGTAAGAGGGGGAGGGGAGATAAGTCTCTAATAAAAAAAAATCAGATGATTAATAATACTGCCTTAATCATAAATATAAAAAGTTAAGAACCCATGATTTCATTAATCCCAAATAATCTCAAATAATCTCTTCTTTTTGAAAAAATAGATGAGACCCGAAGAAATCTTCAAGATCTCATACATTTATTTAAGGTTCATTTAGTTTCTACTCTTTTATTTTTATTTTTAGCTCAATAGTTGAGACTATTTTGCAGTGTTTTATATTTACTCAGATTTGCAGATATAATTGTTATGTAATATTGTCTGGGATTATTATTTTTATTAAAATTAGATTATAATTGTTAAAAGTGAATTTATAGTAGATTTAATGATAGAAAGTCTTTATTTTTAATTTTTTTTCTACTTTTATTTTAATATTTTTGTTATTTTTTAAATACTAGAATAAAAAAATTATTTGTAATATAGTTTAGAATATATTTACTGTTGTATAATCAAATAGAGTTCTTTTTAATTCAATTAAGCATTATTTAAAAATTTTATTAAAATAATGAATTAGGTTATTGGCGATATCTTGAGTTCTATCAATTATATTTAATTGCTGATCTGAATAAGATCAGCAGAATTTCTATATTAGAAATTGGAGCAAAATTCCTATAATATTAACTATATACTTCAATTTGAGTAGAGTTAAATGAAAAGTATTTTTTTATTAAGTTAATGATATATATCAATTAATTGAAAGTTATGGAGATTGTTGAGACATATCTAATGGTAGTTAAATCATCCAAATCAGCCTACTAGATAGCGAGTTATTATTAAAAAATGATTGGCTAACTATATAAAATCTCTATGTAAATAATATTTGTTTATATAAAGATTTTATATAGTTGGCTAATTGTTTTTAATAATTACTCACTATTTAGTAAACCAATTTGGATGATCTAACCACCATTAGATATATCTCGACAAGCTCTACAACTTTCAATTAATCGATATATATCATTAACTTAATAAAAAAAAATATTTTATATTTGACTCTGCTCAAATTGATAATATAGTAAAAATTTATATTGTACTTATCCCAAAATTTACTATTGTTCTAATATAATAACTCTGCAGATCTTATCCAGATCATCAATTAAATAATTTTTATACTATTCAACTCGTCTCAATAAGATGAATCAAATAGTATAAAAATCATTCAGTTTTGATCAATAGTTAGTGAGATATCTTTGTATTTAAGATTTATAAAAAAATAATTATAGTGGAAGTTTGTACTAAATAAATTAATCTTATCTTTTAAACCGTCCAGCAGGCAAATTTACCTGCTAAAATCTTTTTTTTTTGATTTTGCACAATTATACCTGACTTTACTAAGCAATTATTCTCCTTTTTTAAATTAGAATAAAAGTATACAATTCTGCAGATCATCTTGTGACTTAGAATCATGTGTTAGTATTACATGATATTGCAATAGTATAGCGATTATTAATCAATAAAAAA
>CAJVQC010001361.1:0-10333 GCA_910592285.1 Racocetra persica
ATATTTGGCTTAATAGTAAAATTTACTTATAAAATTTGCAGATCCTCTCCAGATGATAGATGAATTGTCTATTAAAAATATAACTACTAAAGCAACTTTATTATATAAAGTAATATATATATTATATGTACTATATACTAAAAAATTTGGATATTATATAAGAAAATTTCTAAGTGTACATATGTGTTTGCATATATGTAATAAAATAAACAAATAAATTTTATTAAAAAAAATTAATTTTTTTTAACTTTAAGGTTAGAGCAAGACTTGAAATTTTAGCAAAAATATAGTTATATACAAAATTTAGCAAAGAATTTTTTTAATTAGAATACCAAAGGTAGTTTTATATATGAAATTTTGAGATATTAAGACTTTTTGATTATTTTACTAAAAAGTTTGTTTTTGTTATACAAAAAAATAATCTATATATTACATCTGATCTTAAATTTTAATTGGCTTTTCTAATAATTTTGTATAACAATATATATACACACTAATATACAAATAGAAATTCTCATTATATAAATAGCATATCACTAGATATGCTAATTTTACAAATTATTTTTTTTTAATTCAGTGAATCCTGTGAGTCTTATAATTATGTTATAAGTAGCTATCTTTAATTTGTCATATTCTGTAGAATTTATTTAACAATTAGTGATTATTTCTTATTTATTCATAGATTTTCTTTTTACAAGCTCTTTTTATTAGTAATATATCATGAATATATAGTACTTCACAAAATCAAATCAAATTTTGAATTTGATTCAAATATTTGAAATTATTTAATCAAATTTTTAATTAAATTGATCAAATAATTTCAAATATTTGAATCAAATTCAAAATTTGATTTGATTTTACAGAGTACTATGAATATATATATAAAATTAGATAAATTTTTTTTTAATGAACTATTTATTTAAATTTAATAAACTTTTTTATTTTAATTCTACAAGATTGTAGAATTAAAATATAAAAAATTTATTAAATTTGAATAGGTGGTTGTTAAAAAATATTGATCAAAAGCTTAAAAAAAAATTTAGCTACAGCTTTTTTTTATAGACATTTAAACTTTGAATGAAAGCTATTCAGTACTCATCTAACCAAATTTGAACAAATTTGTTTATTTTAATTCTATATAATTATAGAATTAAAATAAAAAAAATTGTTCAAATTTGATCAGATAAGTATTAAGTAATCTTTATTTAAAGTTTAAATATTTTTAAAAAAGAAGCTATAGCAAAATTTTTTTAAGCTTTTAATTAATATTTTTTAGCAAATATCTTTTATTTTAATTCTATAAATTTATAAAAATAAAATAAAAAAATTTTATTAAATTTGAATAAATTGTTGCTTTTTTAATTTAGCCACAGTTTCTTTTTACAGATATTTAAATATTAAGCAAAAGCTGTTTAGTATTTATCTGATCAAATTTAAACAAATTTTTATTTTAATTCTATAGTTAATTAGATTTTCTGTTTTATATTACCTCTTTCTCATAGTAAAAAATTTTAAATAAATATATATATACCTTCAGACTATTTTGAAAATTTTGTATATAGTTATAAAATAATTCAAAAAATTATTTTTTGAAAAAATTTTTTAAAATTTTGCTATATAAACTACTCTCTCCTCTGGAGGAGAGAGAGAGTAATATAAAATAGAAATTCTACTTGGTCTTGATTTGGTTTTATATAAAATTAAAATAAAAAAATTTTATTTGAATTTGGTCAGATAAATGCTAAGCAGCTTTTGTTAAGTATCTGTAAAAAAAACTATAGTTATTTTTTTAAATTTAATCAATATTTGAGTATTATCAAAAAAAAATTTGTATATCTAAAAATAGATCACTTATGAATTCTATAAGTGATTTATTTTTAGATATGCAAGTTTTCTTTTAGTAATATTTATTTTTTAACAACCACCTATTCAAATTCAATAATTTTTTTATTTTAATTTTACAATCTGGTAGAATTAAAATAAAAAAAGATTTATTAAATTTAAATAGATAGTTTATTAAAAAAATTGTCTGATTTTACATGTATATTCATGATATATTACTAGTAAAAGAAGTTTGTAAAAAAATCTATAAATAAATAAAAAATAATTACTAATTGTTAAATAAATTTTACATAATATGATGAATAAAAAGTAACTATCTATAGCATAATTATAGAACCTATGAGACTCATAGACTTAAAAAAATTATTTGCAAAATTGACATATTTAACTAAATCGAAAAGAGTAATAATATCTTAGAAAAAATAATAGCTTAGTAATACAAATATAAAAAAAGATTTGAAAAAAAGCTAAGCAAAATGAGGTTAACAAATATAAAAGAGAATTGTTATAACCATCTTTATAAATTCTAGAATTATTATAACTATCTTAATAAATTCTAGAATTGTAACAATTAATTTCATAAATTCTAGAAAAAAAAAATTTTATTGTAAAATAAAATCAGCTACCAGATTATTAGTAATAAAAAACTTATTAATTTATTATTAACAATTATTACTTCTATTGCTTTAAAATTTTAAACTATCTAAAATAATATTATAATATAAAAAAGATATAGAACTAGCTTTGAAATAAGGCCAAGTGAAGCGAGACTATGAAAAATAAATAAATAAAATCTATTACAATAAAACCTCTATAAGTTACCCTTTAACAATGCATATCCTCTCTAAATAAGCACTTAAATTTGGGTTCAAATATATATATAACCTTCATAAATGCACTTCTTCTTATTGTTTTCTAAGTGTATATTATTAAAGTTCAGTCCCAAAGATATGCAATTATAGATGTTTTACTGTATTTGCTATTATTCAATTTTAATTTAACAGTAAATATAAGAGCTATCATAGTAAAACCTTCATAAATCTACCCTTTATAAGTGCACATCTACACTTAAACTTGGGCCTAAATATATACATTACTTTTATTAATGTACTTTTTCTTATTGTTTTCTAAGTGTATATTGTTAAAGCTCGGTTTAAGACATGCACTTATTGAAGTTTTTTACTATAAAAACATTATATCAGATATTATAACAATATACTGTTACTAATTTGATAATTGGTTTGTTGAAACTGGGCGGCGAAGCCACCAACATGTGCAATCAGGAGAATGATTTGCATACATCAGTTTTGTGCAACTTCACGTACATCAATCCGGTTAAAATTGCAACGTCAGTCAAATTCGATGATTATTTGCATACATTAGATTGATGTACGTACGTACGTACGACACACTGAAAAGTCTTAAGGCATAGTCTTTGTGTAATCACATATATGCAAATTTTTTGATTTCTATGCAGCTAAGCCACTAAGCCACTCATCATTACCATTTTAATCCAAAAATTTACTACATACAATTGGACATTGTTACCAAAATGAATGGAGAATTACTAACGCTAATAAACTATATACATACGGATGATTTACCAAGAAAATGAATCTATTTACAATAATAAAAGAAAATGAAATCTAATTCATTACACTTGATCTTGTAAAACCTTAATATAGAAATCAAATCTTAACATGTATAAAAGTTTTACATCGTTATTAGCCGACTTTTGCTGCTAAAATATTTGGAAAATAATTCATTAAATTTATTAAACGCATCACGAGATAAAAAAGAATTTATTGAAAGTCAATCATTAGATAGGAAGAATGAAAGAGAAATAAAAAAAAATTGAAATAAAAAATTCACATTTACATATTTGATAATGAAAGAATAGGATGTAATTTTAACTACGGGATCATTACATCAATCGATTATATACTTATTATAATGATTTTGGCCGATTAAAAATTTCGGCTATGATAAATTTACCAGCTTAGCCGGCTTAGCCGATTTTAAAATTACAGGACTTTACTGAAAATTTGGCCTCAACCTTGCTCATATTTTAGGTTCATTCATTTTCCACCTCGAATGCTACAATCCTAGTAATAAAATCGATCAACTGATTTTAAAAAAATCGACCGGCTGAGCCGATAATTTGCTTTAGCAGATTTTTTTCACTATCGGCCAAGATCACTAACTTATTGCTGTACCAATAAACTTAGCTATTAAATTTAATGATTTATTACACTTCAAATTTAAAATCAAGTTGCTTTTAGATTTGTATCAGCTTGAATTAGCATTTACTAATTTCCTCCAAAGTTTCTATTGGCTGGGATTATTCGCACCAGTTTACATGTCACCTTCTAATTAAAATGTGATATCTAAGTCAAGATTTTAGGGTTAGTGAGCAACATTATACCAAAATTTTGAAAGGAATGTTTTTTTGTTAGTGCTAAAAGGTTGTTTTGATCTTGCTTCTGATTGGCCAGAATCAGAAACTTGGGGATTCTAAATATACAATAATCGATAATTCCATTCTGACGTATAACATTTTTATCGTGATATTATTAACAAAATTTTTTTATACGCTTTGCTTGTCCTCCTTTTAAACCCAGCTCTAAATTTTTTACGATTAACATTTTTACTTTAATAGTTATTGGTACCACTTCGCTCGGGTCTCGCTTTTTGTTTTTACTGTTTATTGATAATCTCACATAATATCCATAATATCATGCAATTTGTACATATCTAGATACGGTATTTCTACATAATGGCATTATGGCGTTACAGAATTACGGCATTACGACCAGGGTTAAAAATTCGGCACAAATATGCTGTGCAAACATACGTAAATGTTATTCTATTTTTTGTGCTATTTGTACAACCCGTTGTTAATTTAGTACAAATAACATAAATGTACAACGACATTACGGCTCAAGATAATTACGCGGCATATGTCATAACCGTATTAATTACAAAATCAAATCTATCGCCTAACATGAGTCAGACAATTGTTGTGCATTTAGGGAGTATTGCATTTAGTGAAAGCATTTAGGTGATTTAACTGTAATTTGCACACGTGAAATCAGACACTTCAAAGAATATTATATTAGTATTTCGGTCTAAAGATTAGAATTTACTATTATAGCATTATATTATACACAATGTAGCGCTCTCAAAATCATCACTTGTAAGACGCAATTCCATGCGATCCAAATGTAATACATATGAAAGACATGTTATTGCAAGATGGCCTTTACGCATACTGCATGTAAATATTTTATTTGTGCTACATGTTACAGATACACGTACGCACGTATAAGATTCTCAGATTTGTTAATAAGTTAAAATAAAACTGAGAATTTCTATTTTAGCTTGTTTTAAAAAAAAAGTTATAATAATTTAAAAATTACTAATATTTTGTTCTGTGAATACGATATTAATCACAATAAACTGATGGCATAAGTATTCACTTATATGAGAAATTCTTTTAAATAATTCCTTCTATCTTTCATTGAATTAATATCACTGTATAACTCATAACAATTTTTTTATAACACATTAACATTAAATCATCTAAGAATAATGGCCGATGAATTTTATGATAAAAGATATGAGTTTAATGGAAAATGTGCAAATTGCAAACGATATAACACATCTAAAGCTTGGTGTCAAACGTGTGACCCTCAGAGAACAACGCAAGGATGGACAAGTGGAAATAAGCAAATCGATGATTGCATCAAAGAATTTCAACTTAAGGCTACAGAATACGAAGAAATAATCGAATGGATTCCTTTCAATAGATTAGTTAATATTCAAATCATTGGTGACAGATTTTTAGCAACGTGGTTGGATGGAATACGATATGTAAAGTCTAAAAGTAAAGATAAATATATGCGATCACGTATGAAATCACATAAGGTGGAACTTAAAATATTAACTAGGTCACAAAATTTATCCGATAGGTTAGAAGAAGTAAGTCAAATATTTAATAAAATGATGTTGCATAAGATAATTTCTTTTGATTTATGTTTATATGTATAATAAGTTTGTAGATTACGTACAGTTAAAGAATAATGAACTTAAAGTCTATGGATTAACCCAAAATATTGCAACAAATAATTATATGTTAGTATTTGATGAATTTGGTTCCAAAAGAAGTATAGTTTATGGAACATGTGCAAATTGCAAGCGATATAATACTTTTGAAGCTTGGTGTCAGACATGTGATCCTCAGAAAACAGCACAAGGGTGGACGAGTGGAAATGAGGATGTCGATAACTGTATTAAAGAATTTCAACTTAAAGTCACATCTTATGTAAATGTAATCGAGTGGATTCCTTTTAATAGATTAGAGAATATTCAAAAGAATGGTGATGCATTTTTAGCAACTTGGTTAGATGGAATACGATATGTAAAAGAGGAAGATGAATATACACAATCACGCATGACGGCATGCATGATTACACTTAAAATATTGACTGGTCCACAAAATATTCAAACCATTTTAAAAGAAGTGAGTTTATATTTTTATGTGTAGTTTAATTTATTGTATACTTAATTCATATATATTTCTATATTTCTATATTTATAAGTTTACAAATCATGCTCAGTTAGAAGGTAAATGTATCTATGGATTAACTCAAAACACAATCACAAACGAATACATGTTAGTATTTGATGAATTTTCTTATAAAAGAAAAGCTAAGTATGGAAAATGCGCAAATTGCAATCGATTTAACACATCCCTCGTTTGGTGTCAATCATGTGACCCTTTGAAGACAACACAAGGGTGGACAAGTGGAAATAAGGATGTCGATGATTGCATTAAAGAATTTCAACTTAAAGCTACATCTTATATAGAAGTAATCGAATGGATTCCTTTTAATAGATTAGTTAATATTCAAAATATTGGCGATAAAGTTTTAGCAACGTGGTTAGATGGAATACGATCTATAAAATATAAACATAGTAGTAAATGTATACAGTCACGTATACCATCATATAAAGTGGAACTTAAAATATTAACTATGCCGCAAAATTTATTAGATATGTTAAAAGAAGTAAGATAAATATTCAATGAATTAATAATGTTGCACAAGATATATATTGTAACTTTATTTTAATTTATATTTACATGTTTAATAAGTTTGTAGATTATGTACAGTTAATGAGTAATGAGCTTAAAGTATATGGTCTAACTCAAAATGCAACTACAAATGAATATATGTTAGTATTTGATGAATTTGGATCTATAAGGGATGAAGAGAATGGAAAATGTGCGAATTGCAGGCGATATAATACATCTTACGCTTGGTGTCAGACATGTGACCCTCAGAAGACAACGCAAGGATGGACAAGTGGAAATAAAGATATCGATGATTGCATTAAAGAATTTCAACTTAAGGCTACATCTTATAAAGACGTAATCGAATGGATTCCTTTTAATAAATTAGTTAATATTCAAAACATTGGTAATAAATTTTTAGCAACTTGGTTAGATGGAATACGATATTTAAAGTCTAAAAGTAAATATAAATATACGAGATCACGTATAAAATTATATAAAGTAGAGCTTAAAACATTAACTATATCACAAAATTTAGCAGATATATTAAAAGAAGTAAGAAATGCGTATTTCATAATTTAATAATGTTGCACAAGATATATACTGTAATTTTATTTTATTTTATGTTTAATAAGTTTGTAGATTATGTACAGTTAAAGAGTGATGAGCCTAAAGTATATGGTCTAACTCAAAACACAACTACAAATGAATATATGATAGTATTTGATGAATTTAGTTATAAACGACATAAATATTATGGAAAATGTGCAAATTGCAAACGATATAACACATCTAAAGCTTGGTGTCAAACATGTGACCCTTGGAAGACAACACAAGGATGGACAAGTGGAAATAAGGATGTCGATAATTGCATTAAAGTGTTTCAACTTAAAGCTACTAACTACGAATATGTAATTGAATGGATTCCTTTTGATAGATTAGTTAATATTCAATACATTGGAGATAGAGTTTTAGCAACCTGGCTGGATGGAATACGATATGCAGGTTATAAATTTGGTAGACATGCACAGTCACGCATATCATCACGTAAAGTGGAGCTTAAAATATTAACTAAATCACCAAATTTATTAGATATGTTAAAAGAAGTAAGATATATCGATATGATTTATTATGTGTATCTTATTTAATTAATAGCCTGTTTACATTACTTACATATTTTATTTATTTTATAAGTTTCAAAACCTTGTGCAATTAGAAAATAAAGATCTTTATGGTGTAACTCAAAACACCGCAGCAAATGAATACATGTTAGTATTTGATGAATTTGGTTCTAAAAGATTTGAGTATAATGGGAAATGTGCAAATTGCAAGCGGTATAACACATCACCGGCTTGGTGTCAAACATGTGATCCTCAGAATATAACAAAAGGGTGGACAAGTGGAAATAAGGATATAGACGATTGCATTATAGAGTTTCAACTTAACGCTGAAGATTACGAAGATGTAATTGAATGGATTCCTTTTAACAGATTGGATAATATTCAAAATATTGGTGATAAATTTTTAGCTACTTGGTTGGATGGGATACGATATCTAAATAAAGATGTGTTTGGAAATAAATATACACAGTCACGTATACCATCATATAAAGTGGAGCTTAAAATATTGACTAGATTACGAAATTTAATAGATATTATAAAAGAAGTAAGTCTGTATGATTTATGTGTAGCTCATTTGATTAATATCGTCTTACATAACGATAATTTCTACTTCTATATTTTTATAAGTTTAAAGAGGGTAAAAGAGTCTGTGGATTAGTCAAAACACCGCAACAAATGAATATATGTTAGTATTTGATGAATTTGGCTCTATGAGAGATAAAAAGAATGGAAAATGCGCAAATTGCCAACAATATAACACATCTTACGCTTGGTGTCAAACATGTGACCCAAAGAATTTCAACTTAAAGCTACGAAATACAGAGATGCAATTGAATGGATTCCTTTTGATAAATTAGCTAATATTCAAAATATTGGTGATAAATTTTTAGCAACTTGGTTAGATGGAATGCGTTATGTAAAAAATGAATACGCCATACTTGGATATAAATATACACAATCACGTATACTGTCATATAAGGTGGAGCTTAAAAGAATATGTAGATCACCGAAAATTCAAAATATTTTAAAAGAAGTAAGTTATTAATATATACGGGTATGATAGAGTTTTCCGACAACCATTTCACGACAATTTACCTCTAGCCAGCAATAACCATGAATCAGACCAATCCTAACTTAAATTGGATCATTTGGTCGGTGAAATAGTTGTCGGCGAAACCGGTCTATACCAATATATAACTTTATTTTAATTTATGTAATTTTATGTTTAATAAGTTTGTAGGTTATGTACAGTTAAAGAGTGATGAGTTTAAAGTATATGGACTTACTCAAAACACTGCAACAAATGAATATATGTTAGTATTTGATGAATCTTCTTCTAAAAGAAATGCTAAGTATGGAAAATGTGCAAATTGCCAACAATATAACACATCTTACGCTTGGTGTCAAACATGTGATCCTTGGAAGACAACACAAGGATGGACAAGTGGAAATAAGGATATCGATAATTGCATTGAAGAATTTCAACTTAAAACTACAAAGTACGAAGATGTAATTGAATGGATTCCTTTTAATAGATTAGTTAATATTCAAAATATTGGTGATAAAGTTTTAGCAATTTGGTTAGATGGAATACGATATGAAAAATCTGAATATGTAGATAATGAATATAAGTATACACAGTCACGTATATCATCGCATAAAGTGGAACTTAAAACATTGATTAGGTCATCAAATGTTCAAAATATTTTAAAAGAGGTGAGTTCATATCGTTTTATTATATGTAATTAATTTAATTAGTAGTGTGTATACTTAATTTATATAATTTATATAATTTATAAGTTTAAACATCATGTGCAATTAAAGAGAAAACGCGTCTACGGATTAACTCAAAACACCGCAACAAATGAATATATGTTAGTATTTGATGAATTTGGCTCTGTAAGAGATAACAAGAATGGAAAATGTGCAAATTGCCAACAATATAACACATCTTACGCTGGTGCCAATCATGTGACCCTTGGAAGACAGCACAAGGATGGACAAGTGGAAATAAGGATGTCGATGATTGTATTAAAGAATTTCAACTTAAAGTCACATCTTATAAAAATGTAATCGAATGGATTCCTTTTAGTAAATTAGATAATGTTCAAAACATTGGTAAAGGGGATTTGGCTCTGTGTTTTCAGCAACGTGGTTAGATGGTAAAAGAATAGTTTCAGGTACTTATTCCTATGAGTACGCACAGTCACGTACACCATCCTGTGTAGTTGCACTTAAAACTTTACCTGGTTCACAAAAGAATTTTTTAAAAGAAGTAAGTTAAAATGGTCTAATA